>MPVS01000217.1:0-47626 GCA_001931775.1 Fomitopsis pinicola
TCCAAACCACACCACTTGGGACTTCGGCGTGCGCGAGTTCGTCAAGGCGGTCTTCCATTTCGACTATGCAGACATTCTCCCCAAGCCATCCACAGGGACTGGGGAAGAATACAAGTTGTCAGCATCCGATGTGAAGCGGTTCCTTGCGACGTCTAACGAGCTCAAGACGTATGATCCCCTCTGCAAGGTGACGAACGCGCTCCTGTCGCAGTTGTACGGTGCTAGCGGACCTAAGGATACGAAACGTGCCAAGGGTCGGCGCAAGGCCATCCTCGAACACTGGGCCAAGACGTCTGGTCGCAAGGGACACGTGCGAACGTACGCAGGGAAGCTGGGCACTCGTACACAAGAGGCCCTCAGCAATCACAACCTAAACGAGAAGCCTGATCTGACGTACGGGCTGGAGGAAAGCCCGAAGGTGGAATGGGAATGGGCGACGGTGGCTATGGAGGTCGAGAGGACTCGTGCAATGAAGGCCAAGGGACTGTCGGATATATTAATCAAGGAAGACGGTGGCGTCTTCGTTGTTCTGGTACGCTCGCCCTTTCTTCCAGCTCTGCATTTCGTCGCTGGTTGCTCATGGAACGGCCAGGATAATCCAGGGATCCCGCGTACCACGTCGGATGACGAAGCTAACGCGGGAGGCGGGGGGGCTAAGAAACCGCCTGCGCAACCCCGAGGCCCATCCGCAGGGCCGTCACGTCAGAGCCAGGGGCCCAGTGCCAATTCTGGGACGCAGCGCGTTGCTGGCGCCGGATCGAACGCCGGCAAGCGGAAGCTTGAGACCCTGGGGTCGCAGGCGAGTACGGAGTCGAGCTCGAAGCGTGCGAAAACGAGCATGGCGGACAAGTCGAGGGTGATCATCAATAAGGAATCGCAGATCCTCAGGTACTTGAACCAGATCATGTCGCATAACGTACGGTCGTACGCCATCGGGTGGCTCATACAGAACAACAAGCTGCGACTCGTCTACGGCGATCGTATGGGAGTCGTGTTCACGAAGTCGATTGAGTTCTTGGGGAAGGACGCAGACTTGTTCCTACTGATCGTCGCCGCGATGGGCGCCGCGGGCGTGCACGACCTCGGGATTCATCCGAACGTGCACTACCCACGAATCGGAGACGAGCCATTGATGTGCCGCGACGTCTTCGACAAGGAGCACGGCTACAAGGGGGCGACACTCCATCTGGACGGACAGGGTGAGGATGGGTCTGGGGTGCTCGAATACGAGTTTGACGTCGACAAGAAGGCTCATCGTTCGGTTTACACCGAGTTCGGACTGATTGGGCGTGGCACGACGGTCATCCCCGTGAAGGCACGACCCAGAGCGGGAGCAGCGTCGGGCGCGCAGGCATCGGAGTCGGAGGAGCTCGTCGCGAAGATCGCCTGGCCGCACGCCGCACGGACGGGGGAGGAGGTTTTCATCCGCAAGGTTCGCTCGCGTCTGAAGAAGGAGGGAAAGGAGCAGATATTGCAGCACATCGTTGACCTCAAGGCGTGGATGACGAAGGACATGAAGGAGATGGATCTGCCTCGCCACGCGATGGGCTTGTGCCCTGGCGAGCAGGACGTGCGAGTCTGTCGCATCCTCATTTTGAAGTGTTATCGCCCGCTAGACGCCATCGGGTCGCAGGCGGAGTTCCATCTGGTGTTCGTCCAAGTCGTCCGAGGTATGTCGTTTTCATTGATTAGACCATGGCCCCAATCTGACTTGTAGTGCAGCTCACCACTGGGTGTACGTGACGTCGAAGGTGCTGCATTGCGACATCAGCATGAACAACATAATGTGGTACAGACGCGGCGATGAGATCATTGGCGTGCTCTGCGATTGGGACCTTGCGGAAGACCAGGAGAACGGCGAGCAGCGAGCGGTCAGCATTGGGCAGGTGGACGCAGCTGCGCCGTCGGGCGAGAGCAAGGGCAAGTCTGTGTCCTTGCAGCAAAGCCAGCCTCTCCCCAGCCGGCTTTCGAACCTACAGCCAGCTGCGACCCCCGAGAACCAGGTGAAGGCACGGTATCGCACCGGCACGGGTCCCTTCATGGCCTTGGACCTTTTACGCAATGGCCTCGTCCCGCCTCACAAGTACCGCCATGACCTGGAGTCCTTTTTCTACCTTTACGCATGCGCCGCAGCCACGTTCGATCCGGATCGCGAGCAGAAGATCGGTGTCATCCGGCAGTGGGACGACACTGAACTCGTCAACATCGGGACTAGGAAGCGGGATTTCATGTCGGAGGACGACTATTTCAACGTGGTCTTCCAGAACGTACACACCGACTTCGAGGAGGTGGTCGAATCTCTGCTTCGCAAGCTGTGGCATCTGTTCTGCGAGGTCCAGGATATCGCGACGTTAGGACAAATAGCTAGGCGCAGGGAAAAGAACCTCTTCGAGACCCCCGAGCAGGCCCAGAAAAGGATGGATGATATAGAACGTGAACGGGATGCAGCGGCCACCTACGAAAAGTTTATGCAAGCTCTCGGAGAGTCGTTGGATGCTCCGTAGGCCCCCGCCCAGTTCCTCACTCCTCTCAGAGAAACTGTTGGCTACTTCTGTACTTGTTAGGTATGGCTTTACCGACTGTCAGATGTGTTGCTTGGATTTCTGAATGATATCATGTATGAGCGGTTGAAGTTGTGGGTGACGGTCGAACAGTAATGAGCACCCATGCCAGTGTACATGTACAGTTAGACCGCACTCCGATGAGCCTTGAACTTGCCAATTGATCCCCATTGAGCTCGGTCCATGCCAGAATGATCGCATCCTCGGGATTAAGCTTCCGCGGAACAGATTGTTGGGAGGTGCTCAAGGAATCCGAGCCCGAACTACCAGTGCAGCTGCCACCGTGACTCCCGATGTGAGCAAAGTTCCTCTCTGATGCGCTACATACTCCGCTGCAAATCTGCGTCTGGCGTCACGGTAGGGATGGTCACTGGCAGACGCCACAATTATCAGCTTGAACAATCCTACATCTTGAGCCAGCACGCGCTCTGATCCAAGTCTTTCGCGGTATGTCAGTTCAAGTTTCCTTGATTAGACCAGGGCCACAATCTAACTGGTAGTTTGTCTCCCCTAGGCAGACTGGAAATACGACCTTTTTTGGAGGGAGGAGGACGGTCGTATATCAATCAATCCATGGCCGTAGAGCTCTTACTACTCTCGATCCCTCCGCCGGCTCACAAGTATCGCTATGACGTAGAATCTTCCTTCTATCTCTACGTGTGCAGCGCTGCTACGTACCGAGCGGACGGCGACCAGAAGATCTTCGTCATCACTGGCATGAATCGCTGACTCGGAGGAGGATCGGCACCAAGAAGCCTTGCACAGTTCCTCAAGCACGCGGAGCAGTACGACGAGCTATTCGAGGGCGCGCATGCAGACTTCAAGCCAGCGATCGACGGTTTCCTTGTCGACATGTGGCTCGCCTTCGGGGAAGTTACTGTGCTGTCGCACAAGATCGCAATGATCACCCAGCTCTGCCTGGACGCGCTCAGGCCGACAGAATCCTTCGTTCCGTGTTCGAAGCTTGACACGTTGGAGCTGGAGTTTCAGCTGTCCGACGAAGACAGTGACCGCCAAGTGCTGAACGCTCTCCAAGTCACGTTGTCTGGTCGCAGCGAGGCCGGCTCGCGCTTGTGTGCCCTGTATATTGCAGTTGTACTGGGAACCACCACTCAAGGGCCGCCCACCGAACCCGCTGGCAGTTGGCCTGCGGTCGTGGAGGAGGTGAGAACCCATTTAGAGCTGGTGGTGGATGATGTGTGCGTCTCTGTGAAGTAAAACACCATGGACAACGATTCCAAGACTGTTGACGTACTAGTACTAGTAGCAATTCTGAATAAATTGCCACCATAGGCACGTCTTTTCATGAGTACATACGGCCCGCGGGAGAGGTCCGCGTACTGGCAAAGTTCTCTCCTGGACTTGTCGGAGTCCGGTGCCAGTCGTGCGTGACGAGGAGGTCGGCTGGGCGCCAATTGAGCCACTGATTCCGTGTGAGGACACGAGCGCTTATCGACACCATCAATGACGCGACAACGCGGGCCGCAATACTGCTACTATAAGTAGTACATCATCTGCTACTCATCCCCCCATATTCGTGGATACTGTACAAGTTGCCCTCGTCGGTTGGCTACACCCGTTGGGTTAACTAGGGTAAGCGAGTCCCTTCTCTACACATGACGCTCTAGATAATAGCTTCGTTTAGGCACTTGCGAGACACTGCAGAAACGTCCCGATACTCTTCGGACTTCCTGAATACACACCGCGGTAAGTTCCCGTTGAGGATTTTAGCCAGTGCTCTCATCATTCTCTACCTTGCCAGCTGCAGCATTTGATCAGTGCATCTCATGGCCGAA
The DNA here is from genome assembly GCA_001931775.1 of Fomitopsis pinicola. Lineage (NCBI taxonomy): Eukaryota > Fungi > Basidiomycota > Agaricomycetes > Polyporales > Fomitopsidaceae > Fomitopsis > Fomitopsis pinicola. The sequence goes on from MPVS01000217.1 coordinate 4,358, forward strand.
AGCACCGCCCCAATTCCGGACAGCGTAGCCATCATCTTACCAGATGTGCAGCACATGCAGTCGTTTCTCCACGGCCGCTCTGGACAGTGCATCCGAGATTGGGCGTCTGCCGAGGAGCAAGCTCTGCGTCGTCACATTTTGAAGCTCCGTGCCTTACACAACACAACGTCATTACCCAACAGTTTACCCAACGAGGTCTTCGTCAGCATCCTTCGTCGTGTCGCTGATGAAAGCGATATCTATGGAAAGCGGTGGCTCGACAAGTTGTCTGGAGTATGCCGCTATTGGAGGCAGACTATCGTGGGCACGCCTACCCTCTGGACAGATATCAGTCTGCTCTTGGGAAAGCGGTTCATCAAGCTCTGCCTGGTCCGTTCGCAAGACGCCGATCTCAGTCTTCATATCAGGTCGGACTGGGCTTCTCTCAACAAGCGCGACCTAACTGCGCTTATTACCCTGCTCGAGCCGCATTATCCGCGTGTCTTGCGTCTGGAGCTACGCCTCGATGATCACAATTCAGAGTACAACCGCCAACACCAGAAATTCCCATACATGCTGCATTTTTTGCAAGCTGTTTTGCCTAGACTTGTTTCATTGCTCGTCCTGACCCACCCTACGTCCGAGGCGGATGGCCGTTTGCAGTTGGCGCAGAGCCACCTCCCTAAAATCCGACGCCTAACGCTTTCCGGCGTCGTTCTACAATGGGAAACCTGGCCACTTCCGGACCTCACACACTTACGGCTCGACGATGTCGTGCATCGACGCGCGGACGACTATGACGGCAATGATCTGTCCTCCGTTCTGGACGTATTGGAAGCATGCAGGTCGTTAGAGACCTTCCACTACGCATGTCGTATCAACGCTGCTAGCCCTGTTGCGCACCCCATCACTAGATGCCCGCCGACACCAATACCTCTGCCACGGATGCGTCTCTTCCGCTTAGGGTTGAACGACCCCGGGGACGTCTCCACAATCCTCGCACACGTCTCTCTACCAAGAACAGCGTGCATCGACATAAACGTGTCTGACATCCGGCCACAACCACTCGCCCACAATGACCAATCGCCATTCCTTAGAACTCTCGTGCGAACGGACGGGATAGCTTCTCTCCCATATGTGCGGCACGTTGGCGTGTGGTTGAAGAAGGACGCGAATCTCGATATCTGGGCAGATGAAACTGCAGAGTTTGGGCCGTCCAACTCTTCAAAGATTTGGGCTGAAGAACCGTTACCACTTCAAGCAGGCTCAGAGCAGCTTGAGGAACCACAGCTCGGCATCATGTACGGCCCCCTGCACGAAAGTACCGAGTCTCAAGCTCAAGTACTTCGTTCCATCATAAGAGAGCTAGACACATTCTTTCCGCCTGTGTTGACGCTCCTGTCGCTCCACGGCCCGATGCATTCTGTCGACACAGAAACGTGGAGCCGGGCGTTCGCAGCCTTCCCTCATCTCAAGCACATCGAGCTCTCCGCACCCCTCATCGACTTGGCGGCCTGCTTTGACGCACTTCAGCCAACGGCGTCCCTCGTTCCATGCTCTCACCTGCGCATCCTGGAACTGCAATGCGAGCTCACCACCGACGAAGGAGACAAGGACGTCCTGAATAGCCTTCACGGCGCGCTGCTCCTGCGCAGCGCAGCGAACTCGCGCCTGGCGTACCTCACGCTAGTGAGCATCATAAAACGTCCAAGGGGCACTGATCAGGACGGGCTACCAGCTGATGGCATGCCCGTTATCATAGAGGAGGGGCGAGTCCGGCTAGAGTCAGCAGTGGACAAGCTCGAGCTCGTCAAACGTTATTTTCACACCGTTGAGGGTGATACATCGAGCAATGATTCTAGCGACTGGTAAAGGGCAATGTAGTGACTAGCGGCGTGTCGTCAATGTTGATGATTGAGTAGACAAGTATGCAATCGGTCAAGGCCTGAGGATTGGGCCGCGACCTTGCAGCGATCGCGACGAGTCCAACGCTCGCGGCCGCACTGTGAGTAATATGCACTACTACGTGAACCTGCCTTCGCCTCCTCGTCGCCACGATGGCGGGGAGCTGCTCTCCGTTGGGCGTGAGATGACGGAGCATTACCGTGACTAAACAGCTTACTGAATTTCTGTTGTGTGCCGGCGGTGTTCAACGAACACCACAACTGTCGATTGAGTGGAGTTAAAATTCCATGGTTGCGAATGGGGAAAACGGCTTGCGCTATATAGTTAATGTACAATGTAGGATTAATTATCCGGGGGTAGGGGGAAATAAGATTGCGGAGATGGGGGATCGGTCCGAGATGAAATATTTTGATGGGATGTGGCTGAGCGGTGGCGGGCGGGTTCAGGTCTTGTGTTCACATTCTCAGAGTACCGTAGATACGGGTGGGAGTCAAACGACCTATCTCCTCCTCCTCCTACCCCCACGCGGATGGGGCGGAGCCTGAACCCCCCCTCTAACGGCCATCGGCTTTTCGAGCTGACATCTTCTCGAGGCTGACTAAATCTGTCAATGACTAATCCTTGCAGGCGAGATAGTCACAGCAAGATCGGCGTCTATCTGCCAAACACAGCAACGTGAGTCAGCGACCTCTTAGCCTATAAAAGCCAGTCCAGCCAGTCCTGCTGCAGTCTTGCAACTCTAGATCCTACCACCACCACCACCACCATGAGCTCGCTTCATCTGAACCCCCCGATCAAGTCTGTGACCGTATACCGGAAGGTAGCAGAGGTCGTGCGGTCTTTCGCTGTCGACTTACAGGTGCGTCATGCCGATATCGTTGTGATTGTTGTTATCTCAACGGGAACCACCAATGCATCAGCCGGGCAGAAACATTGTCAAAGTCACTCAGTTGTCTAGCGGTATAGACACTCAGTCGTTCCATGTCTCCCGCCTGAGCGGTAATGCAAGTGTGTTGGACATCCAGTGCGATGTTGACGCGTTCAATGCATCTCTGCTTCCTGATGACAACAGTGAGATGCGTCGTTCGTTGTTGTTGCGAAAGCGCGAGTTAGAGGATGAGCGGAGAGTCCAGGATCAGGGCTTGAGCCTCTTCGTTGACTATGCGCGTACGCTCAACAGTGCGCACACTGCTCCAGGTGATGCTGTCAACTTCCTGGATGCGTTCATGGCGGGCCGGCGATCGACCGTCGCTACCATACGCAAACTGGACGATGAGATCGCTGAGATTGACAAAAAGCTGAAGGGGCCCGTGAGTGACCCCGGTGTCAAGGGAGACGTCAATGGAAGGGCGACGATAGTGATCGTCGTCTCTGAGCCTTGCACTGCCGAAGTGGACATCGCCTACGGTGAGTGAGAGAGATTGCGTCGCGCTAGTGCATGACTTACCTCTGCGCGTGTTGTAGATGTCAAGGATGCTAGCTGGGAGCCGTACTACAACCTGAACGCGACGACAGCAAACGGCCAGCCAGCCCCTACGGTGTCCTTGCAGTACAACGCCCGTGTAACGCACACGTCCGGTGAAGACTGGGCTGACATCATCTTCAACTTTGTGGCAGCAGATGCACCTCGCCGCGGGCACAATGCAGGCATCCCTTCTGTCGCCCCTCGCAAGCTGCACCGTCTGCCGACCCCGTTCGCCTCGGTGTTCCCGACACCGTCGCTCTTTGGACAGAATGCCGGTGCCGCCCCTCCGTCGAACGTGGCTGGCGGGAGTTTGTTCAGTGGGCCAGCTTCTGTTGGCTCGGGTAGTGGCCTCTGTTTTGGTGCGGCACAGCAGAGCACGCCGCACAACCCACCAGTTGCGCAGCAATCTAGTGGATTGTTCGGCAGTGCGCCGCCGGCAGGGGTGCACCAGCCGTCACTCGGCCAAGGCCTCTTTGGGGCCTCTCGTTCGTGGGCGCCGCCTGCTGAGCCATCGGCCCCAGTTGGTCAGTCGCTGTTCGGACAGGCCCCACTCCCCACCGCAGGCCTTCAGGCCGTTGCTCCTTCGGGAGGCGCGCTTTTCGGCGGCCAGGCGTCGAAACCTGCCAACAGCAATGGGTCGTTCTCGACTACCCCGCAAGCTTCCACGACAAAAGCCCCCAGCCTCTTCCTCGCCGCTAAACCGAAGATCGACAACGGCAACGGCAGCGCTGTGAATGGGGCTGTTCCCGACATGCGCGTCACTGCCCTCGGTGAGACAGTCGTGGTCCGCGAAAGCACGTCTACTCGCGACGTGCGGCTCGCCGCGGAGACTAAGGCGAGCGTCGCGAGCGACGGGCTGGGGCATGCCATCCCCATCACGTCGCTCGCGCTCGACGCCTCGTTCACGTGGGTGTGCGTGCCGCGCTCCCGCGCAGCCGCATTCGTCGAGTGCCACACGAAGAACTCCAGCGTGCACACCCTCGTCGCGGGGCCGCTCACAGTATACGTCGACGGACAAGAGTTCGCGAAGACCACACTGCAGGTACGCCTTTCCCCGGAGCATTGGTCGGTCCATACTGATCCTGTGCAGGACATCAAACCGAATGCCGCGTTCGTCGCGCCGCTCGGCGTGGACGATGCCGTGCGGGTCGTGCTCCGGCGCGCAGCGCGCACAGAGGAGGCTCCCGAGCGGCCGTTCGTGGAGCGCCTCTGGACGACGGCGTGCACGGCGCGCTATGCGGTGACGAACGGGCACGCCTTCGCCATCCCGCAGCTCGTGTTGCGCGACGCGCTGCCCGTCTCTGCGAACCCGCAGATTGCGGTCGTGGTCAACGCCGTGCGCGAGAAAGACCCACGTGCCGCCGACGGGAACATCGCCGAGGTCGACGGGGTGCTTGGCGAGAACGTCCGTGAGCGAGAGGGCAGGGAAGGTGAGGGTCTGTTTGAATGGGTGCGTGGCGTGGAGGCAGGGCAGACTGTTGTGTTGCACGCCGAGTGGGAGATCCACACGCCGTCTGGTGTCTCCTGGGAGGAGGAGCCAGTGATGAAGCCGTGATCGGCTTGCGCGCTGGCCTGACATACCGTTATTGCTCTGCCACCACTTCCGTCCTACGACTCGCATACACAGCTCTGTGATTTTGAAAGCTACTCGGACTGTGTTTTATGATGTACAAGTAACAGACGCAATTCAATGCATCGATTGATTGTAACGAAACTGGTTCAAAGTGAGGTGGACTGTCTACACGCACGCATAGCTGGTCATCGACCATAGACTACCGGATGGAGGCCCTCCTCCGTGGTACGTTGTCTCCACATTTTTGTTGATGCGCGCATAAGTTGCCTCCTAGATTTAACGTTTGTCGGATTATGTATGTCGATGTCTTGGGCACGTGTGGCCTTGTTGCGGAACGCAAACGCCGCCCTCTTTTCTTCGGAGCGACTGGGCGAATTTCGATTATTTCCTCCTACGAGACGTCAAGTCGTGTGTTCCTCGGCTGCGTGTGTTTGACAAGCAGCGAGGAAATTATCTCGAATAAGACAGATTGTGCTGGGTGAAGAATGACTGATGTAGCTGGGAACGATGCAGGATTCGCAGTGGAGGCAGGGTGCGACGACGTGGGCGTGAGCCCCGGAGGAGAGGCCAGCGCGTCCGATGCGACCTTACGCCGCTCCGACTCGTACGGAGTGCGCTGCGCCCGGCGCCTTGCGGTGGTGGTCCAGACCGGCCCGCAGTGCGGAGAGGTGGGCGCGTCCTACGGGATGTTGAAGGCTGGCCAGGGAAGAGTATGCGTCGAAGGATGGATAAGAAGGGAGGGAGGGAGAGCACAGGGATGTATACACGGTCGTCGATGGGTGCGGATGCGGCCCGGCAACTGTTTGAACGTGTTGCCACATCCCCCTACATACACTTCGCCCGTGTACGAGTGACGCCACAGCTTTCTCTGCACACCGTCGCGGGGCTGCCGCCACGATGGGACCCCCTCACAAAGATGCTTCGGGCGCTCGCTGCTCGCATGCGTCCGGAGATATCGATCTAGGTCAACAACCAGCATGTGGGTCCCACACTTAGGACATGTCGTGTGCTTCGACCTAGGAGTAGAGCGCAAGATGGTCTGGATCTCTTCCTCCGTAAGATCGTATTGCTTGTTCCGTGACCGCGTATGCTTGATTGGCAGGTATGGTACCTCGTCTATGGTGGGTAGAGACATGTACCGGGAATCGGGTACCGGAGTCACGGGGAACGAAACAGCGCTCGACGTGGTGCCAGAAGGAGACAAGGCAGGTGTGGGCAGCTGAGGGGAATCGCCCTGAGCAACCCTCCGCTGCTTGCGGACGTATGGGGGACCCAGCGTGTCGCGCCGCTTGCCTACTGCGCGGACCGGTCCGCCTTGGAGGGTGGGCTTGAGCAACATTGATGCGATCTCACTGGCAGGTGTAGGGACAGTGGGAATGCTGGGACCCATGTAGGCTGGCCGTACAGAGGGAGCAGGAGAAACGGAAGCATATGCCATGGGGATGGGGAGGCCTGTGTGGTAAACAGAGGAGTTCATGGAGTTGGGGAGGGGCGCAACAGATGTATTCTGTGCCCAGCCGGGACCGAGCCAGTTGATGGCGGGGTTAAGGGAGGGCTGGTACAGTTCCCTGAGCCATGCGTCCCTTCGAAGTCAGTCCTTTGTAGTATCACAGAGCAATTCATAACGTACGATGTCCCGGAACCAGTCCAGCGGGAGTCGGACGCAACCGATGGTCCTGCGTTATCATCTGACGGAAAGGCCCACATTCCGCCGCAACCGTCTTCGAACGTGGCCAGCCGGTATGTCGACGAAAGTGGCGAGTTCGGGGTCTCCCCATGCCATGGGTGAGGTTCTCCATAGTATACAGACGTACTAGAGGCAGCGCGAGCGTGCCAGTGAGGGGGTTGGAGTGGATATGCAGAGGAAGGGACATGGCGGATATGCGTCTTTGGGCGGCGTGCAGCGTGCTATTTTATACCTAGGCATAGTGCTTGTGGAGGTAGAGGGACGACAATAAGCAGGGCGTATGACAGGGGGTAGTAGTGCGTCGCACATAGCACAGGCGCCCTGAACACCGAACTCCGCCTCAAGGCTGAAGTTGATGATGCGGCCAAGAGCGACATTCAAGCAAAGCGGCCAAAGCCGATCGCTTTTCATTCATCTCTATCACTGTCATCAGGGACAGCCGGGTGTATTGTACTCCATCAATTGTACACAGTCACAAAGCCGGCACCGAGTCAGCATGCCACATATGGTCTTCTCTCAATGTGTCTTTCTCAGCTTCAGATACACATACAAAGTCCCGATTACCAGAAAGCTGACTGAAGGCTCTCCCGCACTCGTCAGGTCATTTGTCGCAAGGGCAGACAAAGACTGAAGCGACGGGCGCGTAAGCGAGCCTACCAGGCTCCTTGACACGAACAATAAACGATGTCGCACATACTCCTATGTAATGTCTCACGGGAACACATTCACTAGAATTCTCCGCGGAAAATCTGCGGCCCAGGAACAAAGAAATCAATATGGGACAACACACTCGAACGGGTCCACGCAACAAAGGTCACTCATCATGTAAGGGTATAATACATCGGTTCGTCTGCGCTCTCCCCGTCATCCACGTCCCTAGTCATGTTGCCAGTGGCCTTCTTGAGCATAAGATCGGCACACTTCTCTGCGAACGCATAGACAACCGCCTGCGGATGCGTCACGGGACAATTCGGTAGCACGCTCGTGTCTGCTATTCGCAGCTTTCCTATACCATGGACACAGAGTTGACCCCGTCACGGTGCAGGGATAGCGAGCGCCGGCACCTGAGGCCTGAGGATTGGGCCGCGACCTTGCAGCAATCGCGACGAGTCTGAGGATCGCGGTCGCACTGTGAGTAACATGCACTACTACGCGAACTTGCCTTCTCCTCGTCGCCACCATGGCGTGGAGCTGCTCTCCGTTGAGCGTGAGATGACGGAGCATCGTATTCCTGAGCCCGTCGTATACACTGAACAGCTGACTGAACTTCTCTTGTGTGCCGGCGGTGTTCAACGAACACCACAACTGTAGAAGTGAAATCCCATGGTTACGGCTTTGGTGTGCGCGAATGGGGAAAATGGCCTGCGCTATAGTTAACGTACAATGTAGGATGGTGCGTTCATGAACTTGAGTTAGAGAAATCTCATTTTCGATGGCCTACCACCATGTAGTCAGCAACACAGAACCAGGACATAAAGGGAGGTCGACGTACCTGATTCGTACAAACACGCCCACTAAGACACATAAGGGCGCTATGCCAAACAAGATGATGCGCACGGGCAGCGCAGTGTTCCCGGTCACGAAGTGGGACCAAAGGCCGCCCAGAAAAGCTGTGAATAACAGCAAGGGGAACAGCAAGTACCCAGATAGCCTATAACCACAGATAGTGAACATCTTCACGCACTATGCAATACGATGACTGCGCACCGGTGATACTTCCACACAAGCTTCGCCTTTGACTTCCCACCGAAGAAGCGTCCGTCAAACCAGACACTTCCGATGCCTATGAAGACCTGGAGTACTATCCATATTACGCTGACGTAGCCTAGGATCTATACTGAGACTGTCAGCATGCGAAGCGCGGGAACTGAGAAGGGTGAAGGACTAACGCCGTGCCACGTTGTAGCGTGGTGCGATCCGTGCAAAGTCTTATTCCACCAGATAGCCAGCGTACCCAGCAGGATTGCCGGATACCCTCCCCAGAGCATAGTGGTCTGATGGCGGGATAACCCCGCTGCCTTCGTTTTAGGCTGTGATGTAGGTTGGAGCGTCACGACGCCTAGTCGAAAGCCAGGTCAATAACCACAAATGCTCCGCCAGCCGGCCAGACAGTGGGACTTGCCATAGGTAAACGCGACAATCGACAGACTCTGCAGTATGGGATGCCAGAAGAACCACCCGAGCTTGACGGGATTGGCCACGAAGGCGATCAGCCACGTTCCAAGCAGGAACACCTATGATTGCGATGGGTAAATCGCACTCCGGTAATGACAGCGCACGCTCTCACCCCGGCAGCCGCCTTCCACAGATCGCGATGTGAGTGAGCTACGCCTCCGCCTGAGCTATGTTTGGAACTCACGTATGCGACGATCTGTGCGACGTTGTCCCCCATGCGTCCCTCTGGCCTCGCAACCTCTGGATCGAGAACGCTGTCCAGGAGCTCTTCGGGCGCATCTTCAACGATAAGAGGGGCGCTTTCCTCGTCCCCGGCTGTCTCCTCGTGCCGGAAAGTGGCGGTCGTGGGTGTCGGTTTCAGAGCAATAGCGCCGCTCATTATTTTGCGATTTTGCGACTATAGCGGCGGGCTCGAGAGAGGCGATGGAAACGGACGGATAGGATCAACAGGAAACGCCATTACAGCGCAGCTAGAACACTGCCGCTATATTGCATTTGCGACTTTATGTTAGCCGCGACAAGTGAGCGTCCAGCCATTGAACATAGGACCCGGCAGTCTCCGGCCAGCTCCGGCCCAGACTGTCCCGAGGGAGATAAGATCCGTCGGTCGATACGGCGGATCTGACAAAATCTCTACTTAAGACGCCCAATCAAATCTAGAGCGTCTAGCCCCGTGGGGAAGGGCCCGATGACCACTGCTGACCACTGCGGCAGCTAGAGCTCGACTCGGATTCAATCGTCGTCGTCGACGACGAGGAGGAGTACGACGCCAAAACTCTGACCCTCACTCCTCGCTGCCAAATCACGTACATCATGCGGCCCTCACCTAGTCGCCTTGTTCAAGCGCTATCTTCTACCCTCACTCCTCCATCGACGCGTTCCCATTCAGTCAGCTTCATCGGGCTCGGACGAATGGGGTCTCCCATGGCCCACAATCTGTTCTCCAAGGCGGTGACAGAGAGCGGAGGAGGCACTGGGATCGTCGTGTGCGACGCGCGCACAGCCGTCTCAGAGGCGTTTGCCGCAGACTTCTCAAGGCAGTTTCCTGGCACACGCGTCGACATTGCGAACTCGCCCGAGGAGTAAGTCTTCCCGCCTCTATCACTGCTTCTTGCATCCTGCTGGAGCTGTATCGGTTGATAGGGCGCTTCTGGCCTCACAGACCGTGGTGACCATGCTCCCATCGACCCCGCACGTCAGGAACGTCTACGCCGAGGCCGGTGGTATCCTCCCAGCGTTGCGCAAGCTCCCTCATGATGCCGTACAAGCGACGCTCTGCATTGATTCGACGACCTTGGACGTCGAGACAGCACGGGAACTTGCAGGGAGCGTCTCCAAGCTCGGCGCACGGATGGTCGACGCACCCGTATCTGGCGGCGTCGCAGGTGCCAAAGCGGGGACGCTCAGCTTCCTCGTCGGCGGAACGCCGAATGCGTATGAACACGCGACGCCGACGCTCGAGCGGATGGGCAAGAACATCATCTACTGCGGGGCGTCGGGCGCGGGGCTCGCTGCGAAGATCTGCAATAACCTCGTGCTCGGCGTGCAGCAGATCGTCGTGTCGGAGGCGATGTTGCTCGGGCAGAAGCTGGGCTTGGAGCCCAAGGTACTCGCGTCGGTGATCAATAGCTCGACGGGTGCGTGCTGGGCAAGCTCCACGAATAATCCTGTCCCAGGAGCAGTCTCCGACAAGTCACCGCCCTGCGAACGGGACTACGAAGGAGGGTTTGCTACGCGGCTGATGTTGAAGGTACGTCTTGGGCTGCGAATTGCGAGATCACCCCCGCGTGGCTCACCGAATGATAGGATATGGGTCTAGCGATTGACATAGCGGGTGCGACGAAGACCCCGCTTCCACTGGGCAATGCAGCGAATGAGATTTACGCCGAGGTCGTCGAGGACGACCCCGACACCGCGGAGAAGGACTTTTCGACGGTGTACAGATATTTGCGTCTGCTAAAGAATACGGAAGCATAGGCGAGCTGCCGTACAAAGTAACATGATGGCTATCAGTCCAATATGAAGTCATCCCGGACGGAGATTGCTTTCGATTGGTCGCCGAGGGAGTTCGAACCAAGGTACTGTCGTCGATGACTCTAGGCTTGGGTGGAGAGGATAGACTGGAAATGACCAGCTCTACGTAGAGAGAATGGCTTGCGATGGGGTAGTCGATATGGGATATGCGTGGACAGTGTACTGCGAAGGGGGAACACACCGCAGACATGCAACTCACGAGTGGGCCGGGAAAAGCTGGAATTGGCGGTGCGGTGACCAGGGACTATATTGACCCTTCCTGCGAATTCATAATTTCGTCAGTCGAGTCATGCAGATGAGGTACGATATGTATGCGGTAAGTGGTGTTGGAACCCTTGTATTTCTATGGACACGCAGTCTCGGAATTTCTGCGCTGAGCGGTCTTGCATGTATACTCGCATGAGTGCGACCGACGCTTACGTCGAACAGGACACTTTTTAGCTCTAGAGAGATGAGCTACCGCTTTGGCGAGCGACTGTCGGCCGCATCCCAGGCAATGTGAAAACGAGTTCTCGAGTAGAAAAGGCCACTTACCCATAGTGAGTGAATCACAGGACTAAAAGTCCAATGAACCCACCAATGAGCTCAACCCCAGCTTTATCTCCTCGACGTCAGCTGGCAAATGATGCAGGTCGATGGAGAGGTATTCCAGACGTGAACTAGCTTCGCTACGCTCCTGCAATACCGCCCGAAGCTCCCGGAGGATCTCTAGCTCGGCTGGAACGTCGCTACCTATGTCCCGTTCCATTCGTGGTGGCGAGCACTCCAAGAGCAGCTCTTGTAAGCGTGCCCAAGGAACGGAGTGTGCGTTTGGCTTTAGCACAGCGACGAAGTCCTTGAGTCCGCTCAAGGTGGAGTAGAGCTCGAGGTACCGGAGGAGTGGGAAGGCGGCAGGTACCCGGTGCCAGGACACTTTATCAATGAGATGCACGGGGCCGTTGAGGATGAGGGACTCCACGGAAGAGGGGAAGATGCTGCCAAGCTCTAGGACGACGCTATGGAACATGTCGGCTGCAGTGCTCGGCATTGGGACTTTGAAGCCCAACGAGAGTGTCGGGGGTTCCGGCGAGTCCTCATTATCTTCAGCTGCCCATGTTCGCGAGCTCGCATCCGCCCAGATGGTGACTTCCATCTCGGCCAGCCATACAGTGATGTGCCGTGCATGCGCAATTATGGGCAGGTGAGCGGCGTTCGAGGGTAGCACGGCCGTGAGCAAGGACACGTTTAGAGCTGAGCCCGCTTCGAATTCGATCTTGCCTACGCAAACGGAAATTAGCGCCCTCCTAGGGAGGGCGATATGAGCGAGGATGGCGGCAGCATCATCCATTGATGCAGTCCACACAGAGAAGTCTCGGATAGAGGATAGGGCGACCATTCGTTGGTCCGATATGCTACTCCGCTGTAGCCCTGAGGAGCTGGCCGAGCCTGGAGATTGCTCGTATTGGAAGGTCTCCAGGGAACTACATGCCTCCAACACGTCCCGAATGCAGCCCACGTCACCACTTGCCTGCTGGTCACCGCTACCGTGACGAGAGTGCGTAATGTCGACAAGACGCAGATAGGTCAAGTCCGGTAGTGGCCAATCGGCGTCCCACTGCAAGGTGACACCGTCCAGCGACAGTCTCCGGATATTCGGGAGATGGCTCCCCGTCAGCTGTAGAGTGAACTCGGTCCAAGTGTTGATAGTGAGTGATGTTAAAGCTGGAAAGCTGGCTTCCACCATGTGTCGAAGCGGCTCGTCACGGCTCGGTAAGCGGTACGCATGGGTCAGGTCCACTTGCGAGATGCGCGCATGATGTGGTATGAGGAGCGAACAAACAGGGAGGTCGTTGTCTATAGCTAGGTCTCCGGTGTGTACGCGAATACGAAGACTCGCCTCCTGCGAACGTACCAGACTCAACGCTGTATGTCGCTCTGGCATCGCCAGATTGATGTCGTTCCACAGGAGAGGCGTGCCCACAATTATATCTTTCCAATGCCGGCATACTCCCGCTGTCTTGATCAACCATGCGATGCTGGTCTGTCCAGTGCGGGCACGGCGAAGGATATCCGCAAGGACCTCTGCAGGCAAATTGTGCAGCGGTAGAGTCGAGTTTTGCAGCGAAAGGAGATCCGATAAGTGGCAATGCAGCTTGCGCATCTCGGTTGAAACCCAGTCTCGAGTCTCTTCCTTCGATCGACCCCGCATGGCCATTCGCACGACGTTCATGTCAGGCAAGATAGCCTGCGCCCTCTCGAGATCGGAGGAATCAATATGGCGAGCTTCTGTGTAGCGTCACAGTATAGATGTCGACCCGAAGAAGATGAATGATTTTTGAGTTAACATGAATGAGGAGTGGCTGCTTACCCATAGCAAGTGAAGCGCAGCCGTGCGCACTGATGAGCCTGATGTCAGATCATGCAGGACATAAACTATACGCCTTCGTACCTGACCACTGTCACTTGAATGTCTCTGGGACGTTCAGCGGGGATATATGGCCCGGGACAGCGACTCGGAGGGGCGCATACTGCGTGACGCGCATGTCACGCGGCACCGTGACGAAGCCATGGCCTGCCGGCCCGGAATCCCGCGAGCGAATCAATTCATGTTTCACAGTTGCGCGTCCTTCTCCCTTGTTTTACTTAGTATACGACTGACCGCCCTCCCCGCTCAACTTGAACGTCGTGTTCAGGAGGAGGAAAAGGAGGAGGTAGGTCAATCTAGTCATCGACCCCGGATCGTCTGCCAACGCCGGGAGACTACCCTTGTCTCAGGCTCTCATGACAGTAGAAAATGCGCCTCAAACTCGTTCGCATGCCAGTGGCACAACCACCGGGATTGAGCTCGTAAGCGCATGTTAATAGTGACTACGTAGGCTCATATACGACTCGGAGTATCTCTCAAGAGTCTTACAACATGCGCACGACTGCGAACAACCTCACGTCAGACGTTCTCCTGAGCACAAGCGTCATCGGTCGGCAACACGAGGTCCGCTGACCATGGATAAGTACTGCCAGGTTTCTTTGGATACGTCTCCTGGAGCTCGGGAGGCAAGCAACTGATGAGACGAGAGTCTGGAGGAATGAGAAGCATACCATGTCGGGCAGTTAGACCTGCCACTGGAGTATACTCATGCTGCGCGACTACAACCGGCAGCACCTACTCACTGGCAGCGTCGCGCACTGCTTTCCGCGTCCAGCTATTTATTCTCCCAACCACCCGCGTACGGATATTGCGGAGGATATAACCATTGTGTGATGGCGAGACCGGTAGAGCACATGCCACATCCTAGACCAACTGTTACATGCAAGATAGCCAGGCTACTAGTACCCTACTCAGTTTGAAGCTCCAATTGCACAGATTTGCAAACGACTCAGTAGTTTATGTACAATGCCTCTACCACCGAGTTCAATTCCGGCCATATCTCCCTGAGCGCAGCTAACAAAGGGTCGGGAGCCGACTCCGAATCGGAGCCCTCAGAGCCAGGCGCACTAGTACTTTCTGCGATGCAATCGACACACTGAGTCAGGTCAACGTAGAGGTATGCCAATCGGTAATCAGCCTCGCAGCGCTCCTGCAATATGCCGCGAAGTTCATGAAGCATCGCTACGTGAGCCGTGACAGTGTCATCTGAGTCGGGCTCTGCTCGGCCCGCGCGCGAGCACTCGGCGCACTCAGCGACCAAGCGCAGCGTTCGCAAGCGGGGGCAGGGGGTGGCGTGTTCTTTCGGCTTGAATGTTTTAACGAAGCCCTTGAAACCATCCAGGGAAGAGTAGAGACTAAAGTTCTCGAGGAGCGGGAAAGCGGCGAGCACCCGGCTCCAGGATTCCGTATCGACGAGATGTATGGGGCCGTTGATAATGAGGGAGTCTAAACAGGGCGGAAAGATGTTTCCGAGTTCTCGAATGGCGCTGCGGAACATATCCTCGCCTCTATCCTGCGTGCCAAGGGTGCGGAAGTGCATAGTAAGAGCCGGATAGGGGTCAATCCTAACTTCAGGCTGCTCGGCCCGGGTGGTAATCAAGAACTGTAAGTTCTCGTCCACCACGAATGTGAGGTCCCTTTCCGACAGCCACACCGTTACTTTCCGCGCGTGCGTAAGGACAGGGAGAGACGCTGCGTTCGAAGGCAGAACAGCTGCGAGCACCGGCTCGTTCGCATTGGGTGCCAAATCGAGCTTGTGGACTTGTCCCACAACCACCGCATCTCTTGGAAGAGTAACGTGTGCGAGGACGGCAGCATCGCCCACTGACACAGCGTCCACGGAGAAATTCCGGATGCTGGGGAGGGCGACCACTCGCGTGTCTGGTGGGCCATTTGGCGAATCCGATTCAGAGCGTAATGATTTCTCGTACTCGAACGTCTCCAGGGAGGTGCATGCTTCTAGAGCATCGAGCAGGGAGTCTAGTTCGCCGTCGTCGACGTCTGTATGGACATCGCCACGAGAGTGCGTGACGTTGGCTAGACTCAGTGAAGTCAAGCCAGGTAGCGGCCAACTGGTCCAATTTAGATTGACACCGGAGAGCGATAGTCTCCGGATATTGGGGAGGTGACTGTGGGTTAGTTGAAGAGGAAAATCTTTCGCAGATGCTATCTTCATTGTCGTTAAATTGGATAGGCTGGATTCCGCCACGCTTCGCAGAGACCCTTCCTGGCGGACCCAGGAATACTCCAGGGTGAGATCCAATCGTTCAATGCGTGGATGATGCGGTGCGAGAAGAGAACACATGGCTGAGAGATGCTGCCCTCTGACACCAGATAGATCTCCCGATCTCAAGCAAAGAGTCGCGTCCTGCGAACGTACTAGGCAGAGCTCCATATGCCGCGGCTTCATCGCCAGATCGATATCGTTCCACAGGAGGGGCGTGCCTACGATGATATCTTGCCAGTATCGGCATACGCCCGCTGACTTGATCAACCATGCTCTCCCGCCCCGCCCGGCGAGAGCACAGCGAAGGATATCGGCAAACACCTCCATAGGCAGATTGTGCAGCGGTAGAGTCGAGTTATGAAGAGAAAGGAGGCGCGCCAGGTGGCTTTGCAGCTCGCACACTTCGGTTGAAACCCAGTCTCGGATCGCCTGCCTCGATTGATCCTGTGTGGCTAGCTGAATCAAGTTCATGTCCGGCAGGACGGATTTTACGATGTCGAGACCAGAGCCGTTACTTTGACGAGCTATGAAGCGCAGCGTTACGATCAGCATGTCGATCCGAAAGGAGGTCGCTCAATGAGCGTGTAGAGCTTACCCATAGTGAATGAATCGTGGTGGGATCTATCGCAATATCAGGCTATGCAGTGAGGAGCGAACACTACCTCAGACATACCTAGTGGCTTGGATACGTGTGAGGCCTTCAGCAAGGGTCTACGTGAACAACAGAAGGATGAATGGTCCTCAGAAGGTCATTCGCGCGAGTGTCCCGGCCTGCCGGCCCGGACCCAAGTTTGGCTGCGAAGAGCTTCAAGTTGGTCGACTCTTCGCTCCTTGTCCGATGCCCAGTTATGTATCAAGAACTCCTGACACTCGCCCTCCGGGTCACTTACGGGATCAAATAGTCATGCACCCGTCGTGATTCCCTAGCAAAAGAACTCAGCACCACACCTCCCAATTACTCCTACGGCACATGCGCGCATCAATTGCGTCCGCAGCGCTGCAACCACCTCGGAATTCAGTGAATCTACATCCCAGTTTGCGTATCGGCGGGACTAGTCCGCGCCGAACAGAGGAAGGCGAAGCCTACAAGTAGAACCGTATCGCTTCCAGTGACAACAGAGGATGCAGTAGTAGGTCGACCCGGGCTCGATGTCCGCGTACACAGGAGACGCATTGGAAGCACAGTGACGCTCGCTGGGACACTCAACCAACCAGGTATAAGATCCCCAAGCCCAACAACTGTGACGGACATCCAGTTACTTTCTGAATATCTGGCATGTTTCCGATCAGTCACAACTGAAGGCATGAACAACGAACACCCACTGAGTCACTCGTTTATGATCAATCGTCGTCGATCAGCAACATAATCTCCAGCGAACCGACCACAGACTCGAGGTTTCTCTCGATATCTTCAAGGTCGGGAGGTAGGCGGCTGACCACGTCCGAAGGCATGAACAGCATGTCGTCGCCAAGCGGTTCGACCTGGATGCTGAGCGCCTCCAAGCGGCACCCAGCGTTGTCGCGCATCTTCAGCACCGAGTACAGCTCACTGAGCATCTGCCGGCCGCCGTCCTCTTCATTCGGCTCATAGTGCAGGACGAGCTTCCGCAAGCACGGGCAGGGCACGCCGTCGGGCGCCGGGGCGAGCGCGGGGGGGAACGTCGTGATGTCGCACGCGGTCGCGATGAGCTCGAGGTGGCCCACGCGCGGGANGAACGTGCAGCGCCGCTCGTCTGCGTAGACGAGCAGCTTGTAGCGCTCGCACCACACCATGATGTGCCGCACGTCGGTGAGCGCGGGTAGGTGCGTCGTGTCGCGCGGGAGCACGGCCGCGAGGACGGGGAACTCGTTGTTGGGGTGTGCCTCCGTGTGCAGGTCGAACATTTCCAACGACAGGTGTGCCTCTCGAGGGAGCGAGAGACGTGTGGTGATCTGCATGAGGTCTGCTGGAAAGCCTGAAATGTAGAAATGCCGCATGCGGGGGAGCGATACGATGCGATCGTTCGCAACCGCTTGATCGTAGAGGGTTTCCCAATGCTCGTAAGTGAAAGACTCCAAGCACTCGCACCCCTCCAAGAGGTCCAACAACGAGACTAAAAACCTAGTGTGATCATTGGGATGCAAGATTTCGCTCAGGGTTAAGGAAGTCAGACGTGACAGCTGCTGGAGACTTGCCCAGTCTACAGCGACATTGGTGAGCGAGAGACTCCGCAGGCTCGGTAGGTGGTCCTCCTGCAGGCTCAAGCGAAATCCGGGTCTCGTCGTGAGATGTAAGGATACAAGCCCGGGTAGAGCTGCTTCTAGAGTCGACAGTAGAGATCGATCTAAGCGGCTGTTCCAGTTGATGGAGCTGAGGCATAGATCTAGGTGTGATATTTTCCGATGATGCGGGGCGAGAAGGGAGAGAGCGGGGGAAAAGTCAGCCGTGACCTTCGGCCCGTCAGGGTGCTGTTTGGGAAGGTGGACGCTGATATTGATCCCATCGGAGCGGGCAAGGCAGAGCTCTACGAAGTGCGGGTTCTTCGTGAGCTCTATGTCGGTCCAGAATATCGGCGTGTTGACGATGATTTCTCGCCAGTGCTGGCATGCTCCCATGGCACTCGACAGCCACGACGTCATGCCATCGAGCTCGAGGCAGCCGGCGGTGAGTCGCAGGATTTCGACGAGGATCTCGTTGGGTAACATATTCACAGGGAGAGTCGCATTGTGTAGAGTCAGGGAGTGCCCATGTAGTGGTTGGACGTCGGCTGGATTGTGCTGCATAAGGCCGTCCTTTAGGAGAGCGGAAGGGCTACTCTGCGCACGAGTACTAATGTTGATCTGAAGTCGTGGCATGGTCAACTGTGGGTCAACTTCTGATGGGGGACTCGGATTATGAGGACGTACGATAGGGTCTGTTCACCCTGTTGTGTGCGGAGTATGATGTACTACCCCCAGTTTCAGATGGCTGGCCTCTACGTTTGGTACACGCGTATGACTCGCGCGGACGTATGTATGGTAGAGCACATCCTCAGACGGGCATTGACAGGGAGTGACTATGGATGATGTAACAAGTGACGCGCGCGACTCCGAGCTCCAAGGACATGGTGTGCGAGGAGAGGACCGGTTTCCGAGGAAACGGTGTCGAGTCGCAGCGCAGGAGGAGCGGTGGTTGTCGCTCAAGCCCTCCAGCGCCTACGCGGCTACGCGAATCCGAGCGATGTGACAAGACGCGTCTCCCTTTGGTCACACCGCGTCGTCACGCCTTTCGCATGGGCGCCTCCCTCAGTGACCCCTCGAGCTCCACCACGGTTCTGTAATCCAGCAGTATGCCTCCGAGACAACGGGCAACAACATCAACAGGAAGAAAGCGAAAGCTAGCAATCTCTGCAGAGACTTTAGAGGCTGGTGCGCCAAAGAAGCCGCGGACAGCTAGGCAGTCAACCAAGGGGAAGGGAAAGGAGAAGGCAATAGAGCCTAGCAACTGGCCAGAATACTTTGACTCGGTACGCCTTACATGGTAGATATGTACTAGTATGTTGCTCATGTACTCGTAGCTCTTCAAGGTCAGTGAATGAATCAGTGACCTGTGCACTAGTAGACGCATTGACCACTAGGGGTGGTGGGCGCGTAGATATTCAAGGTATTTCATCATGCTCGTCGTGCTCTCCGATAGCCGTTGATGTGCTCATTTCACTAGGCATTGAACACGGTCCTAGCATTCTGCTCTTCCAGGAAGAACTTCGCGATCACGTTCCCTGTGGTCCGTCAGTCAGTCGAGGGGCTACTGAAGCAGTGAGCAGTGCACATCCGTGTTGTGTCATGTACTCACATTACCTCAGGCCGCTGGATCTCTCCAGGGTTGCGGAATTGAAGTCAGTCCCTCTGGCCCTTCCTGACATGCCTGATGCTGAACTGCGTGCCAGAGCTCTTCTCCCAGACACGGTCAAGTTCGCATACATCCCAAAGGCCGAACTTCGTATCCACGCTGAGTCCCAAGAACGGCGTGAACGCTCACCGGACTACGCCCAGTACAGCTCTCAGACTGGGCCAAGTTCTGACGACGACGAACATGTCCTCGTACTGGACTTGCAAGAAAATTCAAGGGGAAAGAAGAGCGCCAATCCAGGGTTTGTGCGCCCCATTGCTCTCCTAACGACTCAACTGACTGTATATAGGTTCGTGTATGCGCTGCCCCCGGCCTTAACACCAGAGGCCATGAAGAAACTCATCAACAAGCGGAACGAGCGCTTCATACAGGCAGTCAACGAGTATGCCTACCGCCTTCCCCGCCGTTTAGAGTGGCAGCTCTGACGCAGCATGTAGGCTGCTGGAAGCAACGTCCCAGCATGATGACCCCGTGGCGCTTCTGCAGGCCGCGGCGCGAGAGCATATACCCATCGACCCGTCTTCGAGGTCGTTCAACAAGCTGACGCAGTCTGACTCCAAGGGGAACGAAAGGGTCGTGCCGGACCCCGCGGACCGGCCGACCATAAATACTGTCATCGAGGAAATCCTGGAGCAGGAGTGGTACCAGGACCAAATCACAGACAGACGCATCGTGGAAGCGAAGGACGGCCAAATTGGTTCGTCTCCTGAGTCCGTTGCCTGATGTGGACATCCTGAGGGCATTTCACGACAGATGAGCTTGAGCCTCCCCTCTCGGACTCTATCGCGCAGGCTCTGCGGGACTCGCGGAAGATCACCTCGTTTTACACACACCAGGTCGCTGCCATCCGCGCGCTCTCGAAGGGCAGACATGTCATCGTCTCTACCAGCACCGCTTCCGGGAAGAGTGTAATATACCAGGCGAGCGCATATACACAGTTCCTACAGCGCGAATGCTAAGCCAGTCTAGGTCCCTGTGTTGCGTTTCCTGGAAGAGGACCCGTGCGCGACAGCGATGTTCATATACCCCACCAAAGTCTGCTCGAACAGTGCTGCTCTAGCAGTGATGCTGGCTAACGGATGACATGCAGGCGCTAGCCCAGGACCAGAGGCTTGCCCTCGAACAGCTGCTCTACTCGTGCCCGGGCTTGGAGCATATCAAGGTGTACAACTATGATGGTGACACGCCTCAGGAGCTCCGATCAGGTTAGTTCTGAGCCCATGTCAGAGGGAGTCGCTGACCTTTCAGTAGGCATCCGCGAGTCGGCCTCCGTGATCTTCACGAATTTCGTCAGTCTTACGGGGCGTGAACATGTGCAATGAGATACTGAGCCACCCGATTGTCTAGGACATGCTGCATGCCTCCATACTGCCGCACGAGGACCTTTGGAGAAGGTATGACTCCGTAGAGACCTGCCGCTACTAGGTTTGTTCAAGAGTACTACAGGTTCCTCAAAAATCTCAAGCTCGTCGCCGTCGACGAGCTGCACTATTACACGAATATTTTCGGAAGGTACGTTGCAAGCGTTGGTCGCGTTCCCCACACACACTCATTGCCTTCTAGTCATGTAGCCCAAGTCATGCGCCGGTTCCGTCGAGTGTGTGCTGCTGTCGGAAGTATGTCCGCAGCCCCTCTCCGGTAACATGATAGCTCAACCGTGGGGGATCACAGACAGGCAGACGTTATTCGTCTCCTGCAGCGCGACCATCGCCAAGCCGAGGCAGCACATGCAGAGCGTATTCGGCCTTGAGGTTCGTTCGCGATCGCCGACACGCGCCGGAGTATTCGCACTGAACCACCGAACAGGATGTTGAGGAGGTCACGGAGGACGGCGCGCCGTCTGGTCGCAAGGACTATCTGGTGTGGAACCCGCCCCTCGTGGACCCGATGGACGAGAAGTCGGGCAGACGCGGCTCGCTCACGGAGGCTACGCGCCTGATGAGGTTCCTTATGACCAGAGGCATCCGTGTCATCTTGTTCTGCCGGGTGAGTGTCTGTGACACATCAACAACCGCTGTGTTGACTAGCGCGTGTCTACAGATTCGGAAGACCTGTGAATTGGTGAGAGGGGTTGGGGCTGGAGGGTTTGTGCTAGCGTGCTTATGCTGGACTGCAGGCGATGAAAGCTTTACGGGCTGAACTCGCGGCCGATGGTCGGCAAGATATCCTTGACCGTGTCATGGCCTACCGCGGCGGTACGTTCATCATCAACGATTCTCTTGTACAGTACCTGACCTGTCCTAGGCTACTCTCAGCAGGTTGGTGTTTGCCATGCAGAGTCTGTATATCCGATGTACTGACATCTCACTAGGATCGGCGTAGAATCGAGGCAGAGGCGTTCTCCGGCAACTTGCTCGGCATCGTCGCCACGAACGCGCTTGAATTGGGTGTCGACATCGGCGTATTGGACGCGGTCATCATGCTCGGCTTCCCGATGGGCGGTCTCGCGAGCTTCGTAGGTGGCCCGCCTTTCTTGGACTATTTTCTGCTGAGTCTATGCATAGCGTCAACAAGCCGGCCGCGCCGGCCGGCGTGCGCGAGACGCGCTCGCGGTCTATGTCGCGGACCAGTTCCCCATCGACCAGCATTATGTCCAGAACCCCTCGGAGCTGTTCGACAAACCGATGAGTGAGCTTGTCATCGACCTAGACAGCAAGGTCATCCTGGAGGCGCATCTACAGTGCGCTGCGCATGAGATGCCCCTCATGGATGACGACGAGGTCTACTTCGGCCCAAGCATGAAGGAGATCTGCCAAAACCGCCTGGTCAGGGATAAGGAGGGATGGTACGTGCCCGTAGGACAATGAGTCGTGTTGATGTTAAGTGGCCGGACTGCGGGCGTAGGTATCACGCGCACCCGAAGTTTCTGCCGTTCCCTGCGAAGCATATATCCCTCCGTGGAGGCGAGGAAGAGAAGTACAGTGCCATCGATGTTACTAGGCTCGGGAAGCCCGGAGGGCATCCTCATATCCTCGAGGAAGTCGAGGTTTCAAGGGCGCTGTTTGAGCTATATGAGGGCGGAGTGGTGAGTAAATGCATCCCTCATGTACTTTGCGCCTAACTTCTTTGTAGTTCATACATCAAGGGTTGACTTTCCTTGTATGTGCCTTGTCCTACGCACATAGTAGTGCCCTGCTCACTCATATGTTCAGGTCAAGGAGATTAGTCACGACTCAAAGACGGCGAGGCTGATTCGATCAGACGTCAATTGGACCACCGAGCCCAGGTCACCCTTCTTTCAATCCCACTATGGTGCCCATACTGACCTCTGTGCAGGGACTTCACCAATATTGATGCTGCTCAGACATACCGTATACGGGAGATCAAAGATTCGCCTTGGCACGCATATTATGGTCGTACGTTAGGTCTTTCACTTAGCGCGTACCTCCTGCTTTATCTATCTCTCAGGTGTCGAGCTGAAGACGGTTGTCTTTGGTGAGTTGTCTTCAGCTTGTACGATGTGCCATGCTAACACTTTCAATAGGGTATTTCAAGATCAGGTTGGTGATGCATCATCGCACTTCTCGACGCATCCTAATCAACCTCCAGGAATAAGGCCATCATCGATGCCGTCGACCTCGACACGCCACCCTGGGAGCGCGAAAGCACAGGAATGTGGATGGACGTGCCCCGACCTACTCTGGAATTGATGAGAAACTCGGGCATCAACGCAGCAGAGGCTATCCATGCCGCTGAACACGCTTTCATGAACCGCTTTGCGCTCGCGGCCGACCTCAGGACGGAATGCAAGGTAGCTGAGAAGGAGTACATGGTGTCTGTCTCGCAGAGGAAGCGACCTGCTCGGTAGGTGCCTTCGCTACCCGATTGACTAGTTACCCAACGGGTTATAACGCAGCCTGATCTTCTACGACCCTACCGGCACCAACGGCGGAGTTGCTGTCAAAGCGTTTGATCATGGTATGTGCAACTGG
This sequence comes from Fomitopsis pinicola, assembly GCA_001931775.1. Taxonomy (NCBI): domain Eukaryota; kingdom Fungi; phylum Basidiomycota; class Agaricomycetes; order Polyporales; family Fomitopsidaceae; genus Fomitopsis; species Fomitopsis pinicola. Next base: position 27,607 of record MPVS01000217.1, read on the forward strand.
TTAGTCGTTCGCTCAACATACTCATGATACACGCAGCATCCGACCTCCTCCAACAAGCCCTCGACACCGTCGAGTCCTGCCCGTGTAAGGAAGGCTGTGCAGCATGTAAGGTCTTCGCAATGCATTCACACGATGTAAACTGATGTTACAGCACCTCAGGTATCGATAGCCATTACTGCAAGGAAGGCAACCTTGTATCATCTAAGACCGGGGCCCTCGTCGTGCTCAAGGCCATTCTCGGACGGCCCATCGATGTCGACCTCATACCGGAAGACTCTGAGATACTCGCTGCCTCTCAAGATACTGTCATACCTGCGGAAGCTGTACGCGCCGCGGTGGGTATTGAAGTAGAAAAAGCTTAGATCACAAGCAAGTCTGCATCCAGCATGGCGTCATCATATTCAACGATGTGTCGACGGTGCTCCGTCGACATGTATAGGCTATGCTAACGGATCGAAGTCTCCCCAATCGTCCTTCGTAAGCTGTTTCGGCGTGCCGTTTGACCAGGATGGCTGCGCAGGTCTTGATGGCACGAGCGGAGCACTCATGGTCGCAGGTGACGCAAACAATGGTGCTGTCGACATACCCAAAGGTGGCCCGCCCGTAGAGGTCAGTGGCGTCATGGACACGTTCGTGGTTGGCGGCGTCGCGATTAGGGAGATGTTGTAATTCGGAGCCGGTGCTTGATTGGGCGTGAACGACGATGTTGAGGGCTGCATAGGTGTGGATCCCGATAAAGATAAAGATGAGAGAGACGATCTGGGTTGCGCCGGAGCCGACATTGGGGAGGAATTAAAGGTCGCAGCGTTGAAATATGAGGACGGGATAGGCTTGGCACCTAGGGGTCCACGGCTCTGTCGACCGAGAGCCTTCGAAGAGTTAGTCCGCATTGTCGATAAATTGGGTGATGAGGGTAAGGACTGCACTGAGCCTTGCAACTGCGAAGCTTGCGTTGTCGCCGGGGGTGGAGACGCTGTGGGCGAGAATCCAGGAGACTGCATTGCCGGTGTCTGGGGAAGGTGAAAAGATGAGGATCAGGAGACGTCTGGGAAGAATGCTGTTGTACCTCTGGGTTTTCGGTGAAGATGCTACCCCAAACATCATCCTCCCAGTTCTTCGACGCGTCGATGAACGTGTCGGCCTTCACTGTAGCAACGTTACCGTTACTGGCGGCCGACGCATTGCTGACCAGACTCTCGAAATCAACAGCGCCACCTAACGACGGAGTGCCACCGCCATTAGCGGTGTGAGCCGATTTGTCCTCGATCCGCTGTGAGTCACGCAAATACTGGTCGTGCTCTCGCTCGACCCGATCGCCCAGCTTGCGGATGACCTCCATAAATCGCTTGAACTGCGACACGGTCAGCACTATGAGACACCAAGTACATCAGCTGTTTCGTTGCATTCGTTCAATTGCATGGCACTTACGGGGGCCCATGGACATTGCCCATAGCTGCGGCATGACTAAGGTTGCTACAGCCTCGCGGTCCACTTTCATACCCATAGCCTCTTGGACCGCGAGCGTGGCCATCTATTCATCGCCGTCAGCCTCGTGCAACGCTTTACAAAGCGCGACTTACAGTGACCGCGGGCTCCTTGGTCCTGATCTTCGATAGCAGAGGGACTAGCTTCTGTGTGAGGCTCGACTGGTAGTACGCAGGTGAGCATATACTATCCAATACGCCATGGGCTGGTCATCTACCTGGTCTAGTGTCTTAATCATGGAGAGGAACGTTTGCAACGTCGCGACCTTGACGGTGAGTATTCGAGTTTTGGTGAAGACGAGCTACGGGACACGGTGAGCTTTTGCCCTCGTGTGCGCGTGATGCAAGCGATTCGTACAGCAACACGAGGGAACAATACACCCTGAACCTCCGCGTAGTCTATTGACTCGCACAGGTCTGGTACAGTCCTGAGAGCGCGCTCTTGTACCTACAAAACATGAGGGAAAGCTCAATCTGTGCCATGGATGTACGTACGACGGCATGTTCGGATTCCAGTGCGTTGTAGACGAGTGGTAATACATCTGAGCGGGACGTAGTCGTGAGACCAGACACTAAGTTGATACGAAGAGCCTCTTACGTTCACGGAAGACAGGCTTCTCCGTCTTCTCTTGCAGCATCGAAAGGTTGTCCAGCAGCGTCAACATGTTCGCCGGGGGTTCCTTCAACGTGAAGAGCGGCTTCAGCCCGGGGAGCACGAGCGTCGCGAACTGGCTTGACGAGAGTATCTGCGAGATGACGAACACATTAGGCAATATATACGGTAATAGCTGTGCGTCTTTCATCTGCCCAACGTCTTGTCAATCGACGTCCTCGATGGGTAGCAACGGCTGAACTGACCTCCTCGAGCAGGGACGGCAGGATCTTGCGTGTTCGGAGGCCCTCGGAGAACTTGCTCAGGACGCCGGTGAGCCCCTTCATGAACGAGATCTTCTCCTCGCGCGTCTTCGCCGCGAAATTCGACCGGTCGAGGAAGTTCAGCGTTGAGATGGGCAACGAAGAGAAGAACGCGTGGGCGGGAAGGGCGGAAGGGGATGGCCGGTTGTGTGGATGTCGTGTGATCAGGGCACTGAGGAGAACTACACGCACAGCCTCAGTCACTGGAGAGAACGTATAACGAGCCATGAGCATACGTACCTCGCAAATCCGGGTCTAGCCGCTCCATGCCCGTCAGTGGCTTGCCAGCGTTTTCGCGGAGCGAGCCGATGCTACCGTGGTTCTTGAATGGCGGGTTGCCCTTGCAGTGCACCGCGTACATGAGGCAGCCGAGCGAGTACATGTCTGATGCTGGGTCAAGGACCTCGTCCAACGCATATTCAGGCGCTGCAGGACGATGAGCACGGCGACAAATTGTCACTGCATATATGCGCACCCATGTAGTCAAACGAACGCTGCGTGTATGGTGAAACCCTCCCATCGAAAGTTGGGAACTCCCATTTCGTAGTTCCGCCGCCAGGGGCAGACAGCGCGATCGTCAATCCGAGACCAGATATCTTCCAATCTCCCTGTCATATAGTTCAGACTTCGGAAGTCAGCGTTAGGCAAGGCTTCACTCACAGCATTGTTGATGAGTATGCCCTCGGGTGTCAGGTTCGTGTGGATTGTACGGGCGGAGGTGTGGAGGAAAGATAGTCCCTTGCATACTTGTAGGATACCTTTCTGGATCTATGGGCCGGTGAGCGCAAGGGGGACAGTAAATCGACAGGGAGACGGACCTCAATCTCGTCCAGCTCGACGAGAGGAGTATATTGGAAGGAGCCAGGGATGGAGAGATAAAGCGACGAAAGCACGGGTTCGGTGGCGAAAATGAGCTCGCTTCTCGTCTCTTCCAGCGGTTCCACCATCTCTACGTGAGGCATAGTGCGTGAGTAACAAAATGCACGAGTAGCAAGCGAGCGACGAACCAAGGATGCACGGATGTCGCAGCCGAGACAGCGCAGACGCCTCTCCGCACAATATATGAGCAGTCCACAGTGCTCATAATATTCCATTGACATACCTCTGCCTTCAGCACCTCAATCGTCCTCTCTCTCGACGCAGGGCCCATCCGCTCCATTTCCTGGCTCCGCTTATCCGCGCTCCAGACAGAGACGCGCTTCCCCGTCGTCTTGTGCGTCGCAGACTGTACTTTCCATGGGCCAACGTTGAACGGGGGCGCATGGGCAGTCGCCGCCGGTAAGGTGGAAGTCGAGGGACCAGAAGGACCCGGCGTGGACGATCGGCTGCCGTTCAGCGAGGGCCCGCCAATATTGTACGACTGCGAGATGTTCGTCCGGGCGAAGAACGATGTTGCTGCTGCGAGCATCTTGGGAAATTTGGAAACTACCTGTCCGTCAGTACTCTACAGTGTGAGGGTGTCCGGCTTCCGCGATCCGCGCTATGTGATGTCGTGCCGGCGCGAGGTGATGCACCGAGGTACTGAGTAGTAGCGTATGGACAAGTTGATTCGTGAAGCAAGCGTATATACCGAGTAGATGAACAAGAACCCCGCAGCCCTTAGAAGTGCCACAATGCCGACAGACCGTAGCAGCTAGTGAATGTCAGCTTCAAGCCGCTGTGCTGGGCGCTTCGCACTGGCTGTTCCCCATCACCAACTTGAAATCCCAGCAGGCTTCGCGGTTTTGAGCCCAGTACTTAGTCTGTACTACCTTGTATTGAGCATATACGAAACGAGGAAGATGGCCATAGCTAACTGCCAAACAAGGTCTGGATCCGCTCTATCTGCAAGAAAGCGGCGGAGCAAGTCGGGAGCTCCCCAGAGCAGTGAGCACTAGTGGCTTCGAGGAATCACAATCAGGCAAGGAGGTTGTTTCTCACAACGCCGTCGGCGACGCAATTGTAATACTTGAGGGTAGTGCTCGACCGTAACGCAAGCCGGGCTCCGGGCGAACACAGATCTGCTATGAGCGGGCGCAGTGCGCGTCAGACTCAGCCAGAACAGGTCGGCGTTGGCGACTCGGAGTCTACGAGTGGAAAAGCGCGGCATTGCGAAACCAACTCAAACCCTGGTACGGCCCACACTAGTGATACCCACAGCCTAGCCAGTACTGTCTATCTCCTGAGGTAGCCAGGTCGATACCACTACCATGCGAAATTACAGGGAAACTTGAGGTGCATCTTCAGTCGCAGGTCTAAGGAGAATTGTGCAAAGCCGTCAATATAACATGTGAGCGCGACGTACAGTACTAGATATACAGGAGGGGTAAGATGCGAGGGCGACGAACTCAGAATGCATGATACGGGGACGACACACGAGCAAATGCGGGCACTCATCGCTTCTTGTTCTTCGACACCGCAGACCCGTTCGACTTCCCATTCGACTTTCCGTTCGACTTTCCGTTTGACTTCCCGTTCGCCTTAGCCTTTGACTTCTTGGGGCGATCATCATCGTCAGATTCGTCATCGCCCTTCGCTTTGCGTACTTCGATCTGCTTCTTGTCGGCTATGGACGGGATCAACACCTCCGTCCTGCAAGCTCGAATAGATGCATCACTGACCTTTGGCGGCCTTCCTCTCCAACTCGTCCCAATCGTCGCCCTCGCTGCCTTCCGACCCAAAATCCGACCCGCTGCCTTCGTCGTCGCTGGCGTCGGAGCCATCTTCAGAGTAAGCGCTCTCGCTGTCTTCCGAGCTCTCTGACTGCTCTTGCTCAGCCTCGAAGTCAGACTCTGAATCCGAGACGTCGTCCCCATCGCTCTCTTCTCCACCTGCTGAGCCGCCGAGGAAGGTCCACCCGCCCTGTTGGAAGAACTCGTACGGGTCCTCGTTGATAGTCTTCATGATAGGTCCCCAGTTCAAGTTGACCGGTCCTTCGCTCAGCGGAATATCGACGGAGCTGGCAAGGGTCTCAGTAGGCGTCTGGTCACGAAACAGGATGTACGCACTCAAGCCATTGTTTGACGTCGTCAAGTTGCGAGCTCGGGATGGAGTTGATGTGTAGGGGCGTCTTCGTGAAGTCCTTGAAGATGAGGACCATATCAAACTGCTTGAGACCAAACTGTACGCGCTCCAAGGAAGCGATCTCGATGTCATTGAGCGTAACAACGAGGAACGGGGGGTCAGAAAGGTGGACAAGGCACTCCGTTGTCGGCTGCAGCCGCACGTTCGTACGGAACGGCACACCCTCGAACGATAGCTCGCGGAAAGGAATGTCAGGCTCGAGCGTCTCGCCAGTCTGTCTCATGCATAAGTACACTGTATGGTACATCAGGGAATGACGACGTACCGATGCTGTCGCCGCCTCTGCGATCTTCTCGGAGAAGAGGCGGAACTCCTTGTTCAGCATCTGTCTCCGTTTCCGCTCCTGCTGCTCGAGCTCGAGCTCATCTTCGTCACCATACCGATACTTGCGTTTCCGGTTCCCGGTCTCGTCGAATTGTACGTCCGACGCCTCGCGGAAGAATTGCACGTCGTGCGCCTTCTTCTTGCCGATGATGATGGGGGCCTTAAGGTGAATGTGGATGATGACAAGAAGCTCGTGATCGCAGGGCTGGAAAAAGAGGTGCTTGACGTTGCTGAAGAGAATATCTACGCCCAAAGTCAACACCCTGCTCAGCCGCGAGACAAAAGACAGAACGCACCGACTTTCTGAGATCCCATGGGCGACTGGTATCTCAGACCGTTCTGGTGGATCTCGACCTCTCCGGGTAAACGCTTTCCGTCCAACGCAGGTCGGATGAAAACTTCAGGCAGTTTTGTTGGTCGACGGCCCTTGATCTCAACGAGGGTGTCTTGCTCGATAACGTCGGCCATCTCTTTCTTCTGCTGCTCACGCTTGTTCACCTCCTTCTTCAAGTCCGTGATCTGCTTGGTCAACTGGTCGAAGCGGTGTCCATCGGTGGACCGGTACGAGATGGAACGAATGAACGTGGCGTCAGGATCCTCGAAGGGCTGCAGCGAGTCAGCTACACGATCGGCGCTCAGAGCAGAACACTTACTGTGTCCTCCTTCTTTCCCGCGAGTTGGCCCGGAGTTTGGAAGTTTACCCGCAGGTAAGTGAACTCGCCCTCCTCGTTCTTGCTGACGTTCTTGATGGTGTTGATGTGGAACGGAACGACAAATCCATGGACGGGGAGTATGATGGTTTGCGCCTTCCGATCCACAAAAATCTAATTTCCCACCTTGAGTATAGATCATGGATGGATGGGAAGAAGACGCACCCGTAGACTCTCCGCCTCCTTCGGGAGAGCGGCCTCACCCTTGTAGCTCTGGAAGCGCTTCCACCCCTTACCCTCGTTACGCCCGTACCCCCCGGCGCCCTCCGAATGTTTTGCGAGGCCCTCTTCCTGCAGACGCTGGTGTAGCTCCCGCTGATGCTCTGCGATCTTCGCCGTCGCAGTCTGGATCGCCTCCTCTTGTGCTGCTCCTCGCGTCTTGTTCCGGAGCACCTTCCCACCGGCCATCTTGTTCTTCGCCGGGGACGCGTTCCCGTTGGGCTTAGTTGTGGGGGGCTTCTTGGAAGGCGCAGCTTTTGTGTTGGCATCCTCCTCTTGACTAAGGAAGAACATGGTGTCTTTGATGGATTTGACACCAGATGTGAGACAGATAGCCTTTTCGCTGGAGACCTGAACAGTATCTACGAGTTGCAGAGAGTACCTGGTACAGCATTGAGCAATGAGCCCCGAAAGAGGATTCCACACACTTACTTCTTGCCATCGTGTTCGAGGTCAGTGAAACCCAATACGAAATTGAAGACCATCCCAGTGCGCAGCTTGCGTCCATTCTTGGCCGAAAGCAGGTACTGCGAATCGCGGAATTCCATGCCAATCTTTGAGAGGTGAACCCAGTCAACTTATGTGTAAGGCAGCAGTAACACTGACATACCCCATGGCCAATGTTCTTCACGAAGTGCTTCTCCAGCTCAGGCTTCTTGCCCCGAATGTATTGCAATGCAAACTGGTAAACCTCGCGTCCAACTGCACCATCTTTCAGCTGGCCCAGCATCTCAGACTGAAGCGAGAGAAGAAGGGCATAGATTGCTTCTTGTTCCTAGATACCAGTTAGCACCACGGTCTCCAACCCAAAGGGTTGACATACCTTCGAAGGGTCGACGATGATGCTGCGGCCGACATTTGCACAATAGCCCCTATACCGCATGCCGAGACTCATCAAGAACACACCCTTGTGCGCGATATCGTCTGACGAGGACTCCGCGGCAGGGCTCAGATCGTACCCAGTGCCCGTCGTCTGCGACTGGATGATGGGAGTGTAGCAAAATTCTGTAGAAGCCCAGTCGACATCGTTGAGCCCCTTGCCCTTGTTCCACACTTTCATGTCCGGACCCTTCGCATTCTCGCCCTCGCCATAACCGAGTCGCGCCTCAATTTGCTGGGCGAACGTCTCATGGGTGATCTTCGACTCTCTGTCGAGGATGGTCTCAAGTTTCGTAACAGCGTAGTGCGAGAGAAGCGTCGAGGTGAGGTTGGCAGCCGTCCGCACAGCTTTCTGTCGAGAACGTCAGTGGATATGCATGCGAAAGCCGTAGACTAGGCGTACCAACTCCTCTTCATCCTTCACGGCCATGAAAGATGATATGGCGGGTGTGACATCGCTGATCGCTGGCTTGTGCTCCGACGCCTCCAGCGTCTTGTTCCATTCGTCGACTAACTTGCCTGACCGCGCCTCCTTGGTCAATGTGCCAACGCGTTTCCCCGAGGTGTAGGCTTCTAGGAACCGCGGGAGGGCGTCCGTTGGAGGATCCTTCGCTTTTGCCTGCACGAAGATGTCGATGTCTACTGGGGCGCCGGCATTTTTTATTTGAGACAAAATCTTGGCTACAGAAGCGTAAGCAGAAGAAATTCACCAAGCTGCAACATAGCACCACTCACCCTTAGAAGCCGAACAAAGGATGCATATGCGGTTCTTGAGGAACAGCATGAAGGTTGATGGAAACTCGTAGCCGAGAAGCCATGTCTGAATAGGCCTCGCGTTAGAGCTTTTCTCATGTCTACCTAGTCTCGCACTACATCGCGATAACACCTGCCGCCTGCAAGAGACGTGGCGGGTGGACCTCTGCATGCATTCTATTGCATCCTTTTCGCTGTGGCGCGGTTAAGCACTGCGAAAGCCACGGGCGCTAGGTTCAAACCTTGGTCTGCAGCCCTGAGGCTCGCACTCCAAAGTTGCTCAAAGGCCACAGAGGTCCTGATCACGATGTAGGGAGTCATGCTGAGGACGTACCTGGAACGCAACACCCTTCCGGATAGGCTCGTCCTCCCCAGCAGGATCTCCTGAAGGCAAGAAGATGGCGTCTACGTCCGCGATTGAGCTGTAATCGCTGTCATTGCTCGCATTCTGGTTGTGATAAGTAAGCCATCGTCGCCGAGACTGTAGGTAGACATAGTACACACTTTCCACGCGTCAAGGATGATTTGTAGCCGCGAGTTGAAGAGAGCAGCGTTGAGCTGAACAGACATGATTTGCCTGCTCAGAACACGGTCGGATTGAGAGAAACGGAGGAGGAGCGGATGGCAGTTGAAAGCAGAAGAACGCGTTCTGTGGCCGTCAGGCTGCAGCGTACACGGTCGCGGCGGAGTTTGAATAGCGCGTCGAATGTCACAAAGCGTTACATGCACTTTGGCCAGCCCGTGACAGCACGCGCTTCGGCACGCTGGGATTTCCGCTGTGACATCCGAGTCGTCGTACGCTGTACTTTCGGACTCTCACTACGTCTCGGCCAGTAAGCACTTCACCCTTACCAACAATCGCTGTCTCAAACCAGGTCTAGACCAGAGATGCGCCCAACACTACCTCGTCTAGTCCGTGTCCTCCCCAAGAGTCAGCTCGTCGAGCAAGGCATTCCGCTCAAGCGTGCTATTCCCGAGCCAGTGCGTTCGGACGTCAAGGAGCCAACTCTCATCCAGGTCCTTCTGAACCGAAAAAAGGAGGCAGGAGCAAACTACCCATCAAATATCCGGATAGAGCCCGAGTTGAAGATGGCGCACTACAGACGTATGCCGAAGGAGGCTGGGATGCAACTGAAGGAGCTAGCACGGGAAAAGTGATGGGTTGAGGATGTTACAGCTCGTGCGTCCCATCACAATTCATTCCAAACACACTGACAGGAACATTGGCAGGAAGCTAAGGCCATGGCGATTCCCTCGCCGACTTAACGCGCTACTGTCGTGTTGCGGTAGCTCCTTCGTAGCAACATAAGGGCTGACTCTCGATGCACCGTGCGCTGCCAGCTTCCGCGAAAGCTATGGGTGTAATTTAGATGGTGCATGCATACTCTACAATGGCACTAATAGTGGATCACTGTCCTGCTTTCGCAGCCAGTCTCTCCCGCCCCTCCTTGACCACCCGCTCCAGCAACGCATTGAACTGGTTCCTGCACTGGACCTGAACCCCATGCCCTGCACCCGCCCACTCCACCAGCTCTGCTTCGGGCATGTGCTCTTTCATATACCGGCTGTTCGCCGGGTCGACGAGATGGTCCTCGTCGCCCGTTACGATGATCACCTTCGGGATGGATCTCGAAACGTCACGCAGCCGCACTGGCGAGACGTTGTGCGTCATGGCAGCTGCCATCTGCGAGAGCGCCCCGAGCGGCTTCTGCGGGCGAGTCACCTCGAACCGCCTGCGGTACTCCTAGATGAGCTGCGTCAGTCGGTGTAACCAGTGCGAGGGAGGACGCTGCGAACAATGGTCTGGACTTCACGGTTCGTACGCCCTTCGGGGTCGTTCTCTGACTTCTCGTCGAGCCACTTCCGTGCGAAAATCATGTCAAGCACCATCGGTATCTTGACCTCAGGATCCTGTGTAAGGAGGAGTCTGCGTGATGCAACATTTAGCCGCTGCGTTGGAGTGCTGGAATAGTCAAAGTCACCTCGCTAGAGAAGTCACACCTTTCACCTATGTATGCTACTTCAGCTTGACGATGCGCGAGCCAGCCGGGTTATTCGACGTACCGAAGGGAAGGCAGAGCGCAGGGTGCGCTTTGCGCGTGTAACAGCAAGTGTGAGGGAGACAATGCGCTCAGGTATCCTGGTAGCCAGCTCTGTCTCCCGAAGTTGAACAGGGTCTCAGTGTAGTGATAATGAAGTCACACACCGAGAGCAATCATTCCTCCCATAGACACACCGACAACATGAAGGTCATGCACCGCTGTCCAACCAACGTAGTCTAGCAGTACGACGACGTCGTCCACCATTGTACTCGTCCTATATCGACCAGACTGTCAGCATCGACGCTTCATTCTTGTACTGGCTCGTACGTGTATGGCCCCATTGGTGTGCCGCTATTCCCAACGCCTCTGTTATCAAAGACGAGCACCGAGTAGTCGGACCTCTTGCCAAAGTGGTCCACCTGCGGGAACCACGCGAAGGACGTGCTATTCAGCCTGTACAACGTCTTTCAACCAGGTCACTACGTTGCCTAGCAAAATCACTGGCGCACCCCATGATCAACAGAATCTTTTCCGCGCCCGACCCATGCTGCTCGAAGTAGAGTGAATGGCTCTCGAGTGGGCCCTCGTTCTTGATGCGGGTTACGGGGCAGAGACCCTTGCGTGTGCATGTGTTCACGTCGAAGATGGTCGGGATAGCTTGGACATCTGCCTCGGTTTGCGCAGGCACTGCGTCTGAGCTCATTCTGGACGTGGTTCCAACGGGCACAGTACTGAGCCGTATGTTATGTAGAAAGTGCAAACTCGGTCTAACATAGGGCGACCCCTGTGGCCGGCCCGGGGTACCGGTAACGCACGCTCTTAACCGTTAACTGCGAACATCCGGCCTATACTTATCTTTAGCGTTCTCCGACACTCTCGATGAACTGTGCACTGTCAGCTCTGCAGAATTTATAGTATGGGTATAATTCGAATGGTGCAAGCATACAATGGGACTAATAGTAGATCACTGTCCTGCGTTCGTTAACCTCTCCCGCCCCTCTTTGACCACCCGCTCCAGCAACGCATTGAACTGGTCCCTGCACTGGACATGGAGACCGTGCCCTGCACCCGCCCACTCGACCAGCTCTGCTTCTGGCTCCTTCATATGCCGGCTGTGCGCCGGCGAGGCTTGTCGTGAGACGTCCACGAGGTCGATGTCGACCACTTCCGCATCGTCATACTCCTGCTCGTCTGCCATCTCATACTCAGATATTTCGTCGTCGTGGTCCGCCATCTCAATCTCCACGCTTTGTTCAGAACGATAGGACTGCATGTCCGGGTTGTTGCCTTCATCGGCCATGGTTGCCTCCACGGAGAGCCACGGTTCCGAAGACCCGGCCCCCGTGTATCGAGCGGGAAGATCAATAGATCATGACGTGGCGCCTTAATATTGTATTACATAACTGACTTGTCATGTTCTTGTTCTGGGTCGTACTCGTTGAAACGTTGAAGTTTGCAGTATTCACCCAGCGAGCTGTTGCATAGGTTGGCTGTTGTTCCAGAGTTGTTCTCAGTGGGTGGTGTAGGTGAGTGTTCTGCATCGCCTGCGGACGGTCAAATATCTCATGCTGTAGTACGCGTCGACGTCGTTTAGCTACCAGGGGCTTGACCGTGACAGCCGACCGAGTCCTCCAGGCCGCCTCAAATCTCCTACCGGGCATCCGCTCAACATCCCCACTGATATCTAGACGGAACACCGCTGTCTGGGCTCATCTATCCTTCTCTTCTGTGGGCGGCTTCACCTCGTCTTCCGGGCTTTCTTTACTAACACAGGGATCTTCAATGCCTACGAAGCTATACCGTTTACAGCGAATTCACCTCATCGATCCTGCTGCAGTGGTCGTGACCCATTGCGACCTAGCGCTGACATACGAGACCCCTATATGAAGCGTTCCTTCAGCCAAATGACGGACACGTCCCTCTCCACATTGAGGTGCGCCAGCCCTCTCGATCGTTCTTCTGCAACTCATTACCATGCCACCCGCAAACGACCCTCCCCGCTACCGTCGCGGTATCAAACGTGCTTCGGGGATCAGCTCGCACGCTGCCGAGGCACAATACCTCAAGACCAAGGCGGTCGACGTCGAGGCCACTACTCGTACCGAGCTTGGAAAGTACGTCTTCGACTCCGAGCACGGATTCATCGATCGCGTCTTCTCAGAAGTACAACGCGTCGAGGACATTCTCAATGTCTGTAATACCAAAGGCCTCTATGCCGGTGGCGAAGGAGGCGGAGGCGGATGGACCGATTATCCCGCTCACCCTCCCCAGAAAGAATCGCCTCTATACGCACCCTTCGTTGAGATTGCGACTCAAATCACGCAGATAGCTCGTAAGCTTGCAAAGGACAATGACGAACCGGTCAACAACGTACAATGGCTAGACCAGCACTCTCATACACCACCCAAGTCCGACGCCAATGCGGCGGATCTTCGTCCAGATATCGCTGTCGCCATTGGTGACATCCCGGATAAGAAGACTGCTCCATGGCGTCGTATCCTGGCTCCGCTGGAGGTCAAGAAGGATGACAACGACAAACCGGCTCTCCTCCAACTCCTCATGTATCAACGCCAGATCTTCCGCGAAGCTGTCGATCGTCGATTCGTCATCGGGTTTACACTGGCCTACAAGAAGATGCGAGTCTATCTGGCGGATCGCTCAGGCGTTCTCGGTAGCGAGGTTTTTGATATCGATGCTGTACGTCCACAGGGAACTCACGTTCGGTGCAGTAACTGATGTAGTCACACAGGAACCTCGCAAGCTCATAACAGTCGTCGCTGCCATGGAGACGCTGCCGTTGTATCGACTGGGGTGGGATACATCAATGCGTGCGCTCGCCGAGGGGAAGTTTGACAGCAAGGATGATCCCCAATCGCTACCGCTTTCGTACGAACTACCCTTCCGCGGGGACCATCACTTTGTGATCGACATGCCGTTACCGAAGTCGTCGAGTAATCCAGACCCCGGTTCTCAATCCTTCGTGCTCTACAAGAGCCTGAGTCTCCAACGGGGAGAGTACGTTACCGGGCGTGCAACCCGGATATGGAAAGCGTGGCTGTGGAGCGACATGGACCGGCCGCGGGACAAAAGACACGTACGTTGTTGATGGGACTATAGTTTCTCATGCATGATCTGACCCATACTATAGGTCTACATCGTCAAGGACACGTGGCGAGATGCTAAACGTGGCTTGGAGGGCGAGGTCTACGAGCAGCTTGACGGATGCGAGGGTATCGCCGTTATGCACTCCTACGGAAGCGTCAATATCGCGGGTCAAGAAGACACGACATTGTCGTTCATCCGCCGTGGACTTTCTGCTATTGGCAACCACATCCAGGTCGATACCGTCCAGCGTAAAGTCGAGGAAGCTCGCAGCGCCGTCCCCAGTACCTCACCTGACCAACGCCACGACACGACGCGCTACATAGTTGACGATGAAGATCTACCGCAAGCCATGGACGAAGAAGGGTGCCCGCCTCGGGAGCGAGTACATTCAAGACTTGTCATGAAGACCTATGGGTGGCCAGCCAAGTATGCTCGGTCCCCGGTGGAGCTCGCCACCGCAACACTGGCCTACAAGAAGATGCGAGTCTATCTGGCGGATCGCTCAGGCGTTCTCGGTAGCGAGGTTTTTGATATCGATGCTGTACGTCCACAGGGAACTCACGTTCGGTGCAGTAACTGATGTAGTCACACAGGAACCTCGCAAGCTCATAACAGTCGTCGCTGCCATGGAGACGCTGCCGTTGTATCGACTGGGGTGGGATACATCAATGCGTGCGCTCGCCGAGGGGAAGTTTGACAGCAAGGATGATCCCCAATCGCTACCGCTTTCGTACGAACTACCCTTCCGCGGGGACCATCACTTTGTGATCGACATGCCGTTACCGAAGTCGTCGAGTAATCCAGACCCCGGTTCTCAATCCTTCGTGCTCTACAAGAGCCTGAGTCTCCAACGGGGAGAGTACGTTACCGGGCGTGCAACCCGGATATGGAAAGCGTGGCTGTGGAGCGACATGGACCGGCCGCGGGACAAAAGACACGTACGTTGTTGATGGGACTATAGTTTCTCATGCATGATCTGACCCATACTATAGGTCTACATCGTCAAGGACACGTGGCGAGATGCTAAACGTGGCTTGGAGGGCGAGGTCTACGAGCAGCTTGACGGATGCGAGGGTATCGCCGTTATGCACTCCTACGGAAGCGTCAATATCGCGGGTCAAGAAGACACGACATTGTCGTTCATCCGCCGTGGACTTTCTGCTATTGGCAACCACATCCAGGTCGATACCGTCCAGCGTAAAGTCGAGGAAGCTCGCAGCGCCGTCCCCAGTACCTCACCTGACCAACGCCACGACACGACGCGCTACATAGTTGACGATGAAGATCTACCGCAAGCCATGGACGAAGAAGGGTGCCCGCCTCGGGAGCGAGTACATTCAAGACTTGTCATGAAGACCTATGGGTGGCCAGCCAAGTATGCTCGGTCCCCGGTGGAGCTCGCCACCGCTATGCGCGATGCTATAAAGGGTACTTGTCTTTTCACATTGTCTTGCCATGTCTGACTATATTGGTACGATCTTTGGCTGTAGGTCATCACGAGGCTTACAAGAAGGGTGTCCTACATGGTGATATAAGCCCGGAGAACTTGCTGATTCTCGTCAACGAACATGGCATCCTCATCGACTTCGACAACGCCATTATACGATCGACCCATGAGGTCATACCCCAAGATCCCCTGACTGTGTGTAACCTCCACTGCCACTTGCCCACCGCACTAACATGCATACAGGGTACTCTGCCATTCGTGTCGGCGGAGCTGCTGACGGAGGAGTACTACTTCCAGCGCAAGCCTAAGCCTGGTCAAGGTACAGTCCGAGACATCCCGGTGCATGACTTCATCCATGACTTGGAGAGCTTCTGCTGGGTCCTCGTCTGGATATGCCTGACCCGAGATGGTCCGGCTCGACGGCGACGCGATATGTACTCGAAGGAGGAAACGTGGGAGTTGAACAAACTCCGTAGGGACATCAAGTCACTCTTCGAGAGCGATCACATTTTTGTGGCCCTCGCCAAGCACAAGATCATGCACGCAGTGGCGTTCGAATATACTACTCTCCCTGACCATGTGTCGGAGTTCTTCTCCCCGTTGAAGCCTCTCATCACCGACTTCCTCGAGATCCTAGTGAAGGCTTACCGAGAGCACAGGATTCGGATGACATCTACCAATCGGTCTACGAAGCGTTCGACAGATGCATCACACATATGAAGGCGCACCCTGTTGAGCTTTCGGAGGTGTACAAGTCACTGCAGCATGCGGAGACCGAACGGAGGATGACCGATCTGGGAGCCAACTGGGACCAGTCCCCACAGATGGTGAGGACTTTGCATGCGCCTCCAAAGGATGAACTCGATCCTGTCTACGATCCCCCATCTTCCCCGACTCTCGTCCTCAAAAAGCCGAGACTGGATCCTCCGTCGTCGCCGTCCGAGGAGCTGCGCAAGATCAACGGGTTACCCTCGGAGTCGAAGGGGAAGCTGAAGTCGGGCCGCCGCTGAGATAATCGTGGGGCAGAGGGTCAGTGTTGGCACGGTCTTGCGTGTGTATTACTATCGTCCCTCGCGTTAGCAACCCAATTTCGTGTATTGCTGTGATGTCATCTGTATTCACGATGCCTGTTGCATTCAGCCTTTTCCCGGTCAGTCCAAGATATGAGACAGCCATCTTGTCTGTACACGAGCAATGCTGTTGACGATTGAAATTGGTGTTGCTGTGTTCTACATCGTGCTTGCTACATGTCACTGGACAGACCAATAATCCCGGGGTGCTCAGGTTCAGAACAGACATGCTCCAACTCTGTGACGAGCTAACATACAGCGTCATTGAATACGTGAAGTGCATGCACCGGCCGCAATGCCAGCGTAACATCTGCGACAATCTAAACAAAGCCATGAAGGCTATATTCGTGACAAGAAGGAACTGCATGTCAGAAGCGACGACATTCGCGTGAGGGTCTCCGTAGGGCACATGAGTTATGACTACAGCCGAGACACAGTGTGACGCTCACCCGATGCTGATATCATCCCCCACTAAAGACCCCTATAGCAGGGTTGTGCCTTGCGAACGGGACCGCCTTTGCCGCGTTTGATCAAGGTGAGTTGGGGTGAAGCTTTTCTGGCCCGGTCGACGAAGCCGTCGATGAAGCCGAGGGCGATTTGGATCAGCAGTGCTCCGACAACACCTGCAAAGCCAGCCTGTATGACGTCGAGCTGTCGGCCCGTAGACCCTTTGCCACTACTCTGCGCGTAAGCCCCGACCACTCCCTGCAGCACGCAGATGACCAGCGTGGCCATGACGCCGCCCCTGGTATTCAAGTACTTCCAGACGGGCAGGAGCGTGGGTAGCGTGATGACGCCGAGTCGGATATGCTTCTTGAAGGCGCGGTAGTGGCGGAGCGATCGGCCCAGTATGACCAGCGACGCGATAAACGCAATGATCAGACCACCATGACGACCGATTTTCTGTGCGTGGTCGATGCCAGCGGCGGCATACACATCTCCGTGTGGGCTAGGCAAGTGGCACAAGAGGTACTGCCCGGCGACTATGGGCGCGCCCAGGACCAGGTCGCAGAACCGCAGAACAAATTGAAGGACGGTTGCGACCACGGTGACCGCGAGTGTCGTCGTATCCTCTGGGGACAGTGACAGCTTGGACTGGACGGGCATGACTGAAAGGCGATTGACCTGTAGCCGGGGATCAGGGCCTTAATTACTACGCCGTTGCATTGTCTGACCCAACAGTGGCTTCGCCTGCGTGGCACCCTGAGGACACGTGGATTGTCGTGAGCGTATGACAATGCAATAGACCTGGAAATACTAGTAGCACGACGCACCGCAGAGCTGCTGGCGTCGTGTCGAGTCAACCCACATGAATTCACTGAACTTCGCGAAGTCATACGGCAAGCAGGCGTTGTAGACGCACAGTGAGATTGCAAGGTGCTATGATACAACCACGAGCATGCTGCGGGATGAGACATGAACAATGCCAGTGCAAGCGGAGGTCCGGAGGAATACGAACGAAGCAATAATGATGCACAAATCCCGGTAGCGTGTCCCTGACGCATCCACCAATCTTCACCGCGCCCACCATGCACCCCCACCGACGGCCGCTGTTGAAATCAGCAAAATTCACGTAGAGTGATGAAATGACGCTGAAGCTGTATCTGCAAAATGTCAGCCCGGAAGAAGTCACTTAGCCTAACACTCTGCTTTTCTACACGTCTCTTGATACACGTCTTGACCTTTCTTCAGGCGCGCCTGAATTGCGCCGTCGTACTTGTGAGGCCCTCCGCGCAGAGCTCCTGGGTACGAAAGCTTGTGTGGCTCCCGTACTCAGCACAGGTGATCACGAAACTCCGCGATAGAGGTGCCGACAGAGGGAACGTGCACGAGCCTCTCTGACTGCGAGAGTGGTCGTGCGGGCCGTGCGTGATGCCGACGCGCGCGACAAGCACCCCTCAAGATCATTGTATGCGCGCCTTTTTGACGTCTGCGACAACGGTGTCAGGACTCAGCTGTGTTGTGAGACGGCGCGAGCAACATACCCGGCGAGCTTTGGGGGTAACTCTCCTCCTCCTCATCAACATCAACCTCATCGTGCCCTCTCTTCGATGACCTACTCGAGGAAGACATCGTCGATGGCTTTCTCGAGAGCTCATGTTCTGTATTATGGGCGTCGATAGGATCATCTTCAAAAGCTTCAAGAGCCCACTCGTCGTCTGCGTCGTCTGGGCGAGAGGCGGAGCCTAGAACAGCATGAGTCAATGCAAGGGCGTCAGGGACACAAGAGACATACTGATGTCTTCAACCCCTCCGCTCGTCGGTTCGCCGTCATACTCTTCAAGGTCATCAACATCCTCGACAGCGGTAGTCACAAATTCTGTCATCGGGCAATTCAGTCGCGTCATCGAGCTAAATAACAACTTGTGCATACCATTCTCTTCTTGGGCAGGGGCAGACGTGTCAGTAGGAAGGGTCTCACCCATATAGGTAAATCCATCTTCATCGCGTTGCTCTGTCGAAGTCATTATGAGAACTGCGCTACGATAGCAACGGCAAAGGTTGACATACCATCGCCGTATTGGTCCCCATGTATCGTTGTGAAGTCACTAGCCAAGAAAGCAGGGGTCTCCAGCACGTCAATGCCTTCCGACGACACAGGATTCGCGCCATCGGCGTCCCCATCCGCCACGTCATCGAAAGCCTGACGTTCCTCAGCATCACCCTCAGGTTCGCCGTCAAGTTCCTCCGGCTGGTCCTCGCCGAACTCCTGCTCATCGTCCTCAGGGGCGACGTCCTTCTGATCAAGGTAATCGCCGCCCTCTTCTGCGTTGGCGGGGCTGTGGACCTCGTCCGCGTCGAGCACGTCACCGCCACCATCCGTAGCATTCTCGTCGACGTATCCTTGGTGCTCGTCGCTCTCGTACGGCGCATCGTCTTCTTGGCCCCCACCGGATTCGTCCTGTTGATGCTCCGGTACTTCTTGTTCGTGCTCAGCTGGTACTTCTTGTTGTGCGCTCTTGGAGACATGAGCGTCGCTGTTCTCGTCGTACTGTTCTCGTTCTTGTTCTTGTTCGTGCGATAAAGCCTCCGGTTCACCAAGTTGTTGTTGTTCGTGTTCTTCCGCTTCTCCTTCTTCTTCCTGCTCTCGAGGTGTCTGATTGTTATTCTCCTTGATCCTATGTACGGAAAGGTGTTCTTCTGCAGACGAAGAGAATGAGACGAATACAACGATGTCGTTACAACGAAACCTACCTTCACCATGATGTTCGTATGTGGCTTCATACGCCTGCTCGTCTTCTGCGGCAAGGTCTAGCCGCGCAATCTGATCCCGGAGGGCGTTATACCGAGCTATGAAGCGAGGCACGGCTCGCAGTTCAAGACGAAGCGGACCAGTCAAATCAGCGCTGTCGTGCAATACATTGAGATCGTGCAACGTCACTTCTTGCACATGTACATTGTCCTGCAAGGCGGCAGTGTGAGACTAACGACATCGTCAAAATGTGGAGGAAGCACGTACCTCTGGAATCACGAGCTGCAGATCGTAGGCGTCGAGCACCAGCTCATCGCGCTCCAGGTCATAAACGCCCTGGATGTGCTCCTCTTGCCTGAGGGCCTCGAAAACTGTAGACAGTGGCTCGTAGTAGAGGGTTGGCCGATGATGCATAAGCAATCGCAGAGAGTGTTCAGCGGCGCTACTGGTAGAAGGACTCTGAGAGCCAGGAGTTCGGATGGGTTGGTTAAAGAGGCAGAAATCTAGAGGCTGCGCAGAAGAGGAGACAGCGAGGAGGACTGCAGGAGGTGGGTCGATGTAAACACCTTCAGAGATCTCGTGAGGGTCGGCACCCTGGACGTCGCTCTCCACAGCCTCAGCCTCCACAGTCTCCTGTCCGTACGCGGTGCCAGCATCGGGGTGCGATGCCTGGGGAGCCTCTGTCTCGGGTGGAACTATCGCTGGCGCCACAACTTGCTCCGTAAGCAGCGAGGAGGTTGGTGGCGGCGATGGGAGACTGTCAGCTTGCTGGGGGCTCGAAGAGTGATCACCTCTGTCCCGGGCTTCAGCGGTGTA
>MPVS01000218.1:0-49408 GCA_001931775.1 Fomitopsis pinicola
CCTTTCGTCCGAGTGTAGCGGAGGACCACCCATAGCAGGAGCCAGAAGAATGATTCCAGGTCGTGACGTATGTCGTGCGCAACGTAAGTTTGCAATATCTCGATGGCCATAAACTGCAGTGTGCCCTAGAGCCATAGTTGTTTAGCCTCAGGCCTCGATGCAAGAGGGATCATTCAATTACGAACCGTCCGTTCCTTCATCTTCATCCGCGCTAGCCATGCCTTCTGAACAGCTATCGTGTCTTCGTCGGTCGATTGATCCTTGTAGGTGGGTCCCATCACAGGAATCTTCCGTTCCGGAGGTGCGGGGCGTGCTCGGTGAGGCAAGCTGCGGTCGTATTCCTCCACATACCGCTTCCAGCTCGCCTCACTGACCTCCCAACCCGCTCT
This sequence comes from Fomitopsis pinicola, assembly GCA_001931775.1. Lineage (NCBI taxonomy): Eukaryota > Fungi > Basidiomycota > Agaricomycetes > Polyporales > Fomitopsidaceae > Fomitopsis > Fomitopsis pinicola. The sequence continues at coordinate 390 of MPVS01000218.1, forward strand.
CTTAAGAACCTCCTGCCAGTTGAAGCCATAGTCGAAGTCGAGTAGAAATCCGACGAAGAAAGTCATCATATCGTCGCTGAGCATCACGTTGTTCTCGCTGATGTCGCGGTGGATGACACCTGCGAGGTATGCTTGTCTATGTCCTAGTGTATCGCAATGAGTACAACAGCGGCTGGATGACACGACAGTGCAACGTACCATAGATGGCGTCTCGCAGACCCTTGGTGAGCTCCCTCGTAGACTCAAACTGCGAAAGCGGGCGGCCAACCGTCTCGAATACCAGCCGCATATGGCTTCGTTCGTTGTACCCAGGATCGTCGGCCTCGGCAGGTGTCCTAACTTGAGCCCGCCAGCGACTGACGGTGCGGTGATAGAAGTCGCAGTGAGGAGGCAGGGGGCAGCGATCATCGCCTTTAGTACGCGGTGCGGCCTTGTCCACCATACGTTCTCCGAGGTCATCACCGTACTTCAGGCGAGCAAGACCGAAGAGTTCGCCGATCACAGGATCCAGCTCGGCTTCAACCAGAAGCTCGTCCAGCTCCGCGGGGAAGACATTAGGGCCCTCCGCATCGAGTTTGTAGGGGCCAAAGGGAAAACGCGGGAGCTCGTGCTCCTCAGTATCGCGATGCAAGAACTTGTAGTCGTCGAGTATGTCGCGCCACGACCGATCCTCCACAGATTCGCGGATCCGGTCATAGAAGACGTCCTCTCGATCGCGAGCTACCTGTCGCCAGGCGTCCTTGACCGCGACTCGCTTCCATGTTACGTCTTCGTAGCCTTCCCATACCACGGTTGCGCGCGAGAACAGCCGTGGGTTGAGGGAGCGTACGCGATAGAGTAGTACTCGCGTCGAGTTGAGCAACTTCCCCTCGCTGTCGTGCTTGGCGACGGTGACCCACCGACAAACCCGCCACTCATCCTCCGAGAGTGGGCGCTGCCCAGTCTCCTGGCACTTCTTGTCCACCATGTCCTTGTCCTGCTCGGATGCCCGGAAGAGCGTCGGGTCCTCGCCGAGGAGCCTAGGGACGACTGTACCCGTAGGCAGACCGCCAACAGGAGCCTCATAGTGACAGATGCGCCAGAGCAGCTCGTGGAGCGGCCAAGGAGCCGTCTTGATGTTGAACGCCTGCGAGACGACGCACGCGGCGCGGTCGAAGCGGTAGATGCGCGCCGACTCCTTGTAGATACCGACGACGAACACGAAGAGCATGCCGTGCGTCAGCATCAGGTTGCGCGCGCTCTTAGCTAGCTGGGTAAGCACCCCCGTCGCCGACCCTGAATGCCTCACGGAAGGCCAGGGAGCAGACTCGTTGATCGGATCGGCGGCGTTCTTGACCTCGCAGACCATCGCGATACGGTGCCACGTCTTGGCCCATGTGTCGTCATGGTCGTCTTCGCCGGGAAAGGACATCAAGATGTCGGGTAGGGTGTAGTGGTGCTCTTCTTCCCACTCCTTGAAAGGGAACCGCACGGCGCACTTACTGCCGTCTGCGAACTTCGGGCGACGAACATCATCGAACTCTGAGACGAGTTGCCTGAGGCCTTTGATCTAGATGATTGTGTCAGCGTCCCTTGGTACAGAGAAGACGACCGTCCTGAAGTACTTACCCAGTGAGGGTACTTGTCAGTCTCTTTTCCCGAGGAGGGAACTGCCTCAAAGACCTCGGCGGGATCCGTCCACGGGCGGAGACCCACGAACTCGCTGTGACATGGGACGTAGTCCCTGAAGAAAATATCGAGTGGCTCATTGACGAGTCTGATCTTCCCGCTGATTTCTGCGGCCCACGAATCTTTGTTCGCTTCGCTGTTCTGGTGAGTATGTTCCTTGAACACGGCATTGGTGGCCGACTTGTGCGTGCGTTCGGTGCCTTGCATGTCGGACCCAGAAGCGACGCAAGAAGGGAAAGTAGGGGACCCTGTCGAGGGCGAGGAGGAACACGATGACGGGGACGGGGAGGTTCGAGGCGACATGGTAGAACTAAATATGAATCCGTCAAGATGTGATGGCGGCGAGGAATGTGGCAGCGTGAAGGCAGAGTACAAGGGGTTTTCCGTTTTAGGAAACTGGTGGCAGCCACAGGCGAGCCTCGTTTCCTCTCGTTCCTTGATAAGTGTGATATGAACGGCCCAACGTGAGCCGGCGCCGACTCGGAGGCTAGAGACAATGTATGAGTTGAGTTTTGTTCGCCGGTTATGGAAGAATTTATGACAACGGGCCTTTCGGCCGCCTTATGCTGTGCTGAAGGCGAGATGCCGCGTGTGCGAAGGTCGAGATGAACGTAGGAGCGAAGCGCTGTGGCTGCAGCCACCAATCGCGACAGCCACAGACGCGACAAATAAGGTCACGTGATACATATTCTTCTGAGACTACCAGTACCACATGCCGTCGCGAACAGAATAGAAATATGACATAGATCACAAGGACATACATAGATACGTTGATAGGCATAGGTATAATCTAGAGCTGCTCGTCTAGGTACATATCTTCGTAACTGCCCTGCTCATCATGCTACCTTTGTCCCGCCAGTCTCCGCAACCCGCACTACAAACTGCTGGGAGTAAAATGGACGACCGAAGTACGGCGGTGAGTCACGCTCGGCGAAGGCCAGGTGGATCTCATAGACGTTTCCCCAGCGACTATAGATCCCAATGACCCAGAGACAATCCAGGGAGATTCGACCTTCTCTCTGAGTAGTTGGCCCCAGCGGCGCGAGTTGCCAGCAGCGATGGTTGGGTGCGCGTCGCTGATCGTACTGTTGAGCTGTTTCCGCTGCGTCGCGATCGACGGCTAGCTACAGGGGGAAAGTTTCATCCTCTGTACGAAGAAGGCGGGGCGTTCGGCACGTACAGTGAGTTGAGAAAACTGTTCGAGTTCAATCATTATCCAATTCAGGAGTCCAAACCGAGTGACAGAGAGGCCCTCCTGCGCCATGTGAATCTGCACCCTGCGCTTGACAGAGAATTGGTAACCCGGCCACTGCAATTCAGCGGGACGTTAGCTAGTGTGCGTGGCCAACAACAGCTATCGACTCGCCTGAAGATATATGTCCACGTATTGGTCCGTGCCGAGGGCATGATGGGACTCAGGACCGAGCATCGGAAGAACAGAGTCTTCGGGACCATACATTGCGTCGCGAACCCAGCTGCGCCAGTTGCTATCGTAGGGAATTCCCGGCTGCGTCGCCCCCTTGAGCCTGAAGTAAATGCCGTGGCATCCTTGCGGCTTCACGTTTGGCGGGATGGGCGGCGAAACCGTAGGGACGCTGATCATCCTGAGGCCAAGCACGAACCACGCGGGCTCCTTTTCTTCGCCGACGGAGCCGCGGCCGTTGTGCGTGGGCTGTGCTACGAAGGGTGGGATCGCATTGAGGGGGGGTTCCGGACGGCTTTCTACTTTGCATGCGCCGGGGATGGGCTCGCTCGTTGAAGAGATCGGTGCAGGCAGTTGCATGGCTGGATAGGCAATGGGTTTTAGTTGGGTAGAACGGGCAAATGTCTTGGCTTTATAGATGCTAGGACAGTGCGAGCCTGTGGCATGCATAGAAGGATTTCTGTGTGTGGCCACCGCTGACGCTGCGGTCAAAGCGGGTCTAGCCCATATCTTTGTGGGGGCGATCTCTTTGATTACTCCGTAGGTCTGGCACAAAGCAAGCGTATGCACCTGCAGACAATAGCGCGCAGCCAGTCATATGTGTCCCAGCTAACCGAAAGCCATGCAGAGAGTCATGCAGCATGACGTTGCAACTTGAACAACGCCACTCCGAGCGGTGATCATCCCGATCGACATCCCCGGGGTGGACAATTCATTGTTCGGAAGCTTTCGTGAGACGCTCAGCCCCATCCTCCGCACCCCGTGAACGCTTTGAATGAAAGATGGGATCGGATTGCGTAAGTAGTATCCACACTTCTCTCGATTTGCTGCTATCAGGGACGGTGCGCACCGGTGGCTTATAGATGCGCATCCGCTTCTTCGGTGGCCTCCTACTCGTTATGAGCCCGAGTGAGTTGTCATGGCCTAGAGTTTCTGGGTCTATCCGTCGATCCTATCGGGATCCGAAGACTTCGTAATGGAGCCTAGAAGAATGACTCCAGGTCGTGGCGGATGTCGTGCATGACGTAGTGCTCCCTGGTATACAAACCGCCACGACATGCAGAATACCCTCGCAGAATACCCTCGCCAGTCGTCTTGAGCTGCAGACAAGGACGCATCGGCTAACCCAGTAAAGCCCTGAGATAGGAAACCCCATATACATCGGGAGCAGGTCGGGAGCACTCACCGCATACGAGACGAACAGCCATTTCTTGAGCCCCAGCTTCAAAACCCGTCCATCCTGGCCACGGGCAGAAGTCCCACATTTGAGGGAACCCAGCTCTTCCAGCCTGGGGTTTGACATGAGTATGTCTGGCTTGGGATTGCCTGTATTGCCAGCGATCTATCATCTCACAGACCCGGCAGGGGCTTCGCTGGAGGGAAAGTGCTTCAGTTATGCGTGGCGGAAGTGTGTACTTGTGTCATTGACGGTTCCAGCCGTCATATGAGCCTGGCCAGCTGGTATACTGGCGACACCCAGGCGTCTCGAAACTTTGAAAGTTGGGGTGGTCAATTCGCGAGCCAGCTTCCGATGCGTTGCGCCCTGTACGTATTTGGTTGAGAGGTACAACACACCCTGAGTGTTGCGATAGTCCGGGCCCAAGAAAACTCAGCAAAGGAACCGACATGGTATGCATACTATAGTAGTCGACATCGGCGGTGACGGTGGTCCGAGGTGCGATCGAGATTTACGCGCTGTGGGCCTGTGGCGGTCCGATCGGCGACTCGGAGCGTCGCGATCGGCTTGCATGCGGCGCCACGCACTGCAGTTGATATATGTAAGTACTTATTCATTTCCGTCCACGCCAACTTGAATATTGTTCTGACGAGGCTGTATACAGGGGAACGGTGCGAGTGCCCAGGTCGTCCGGCAATCGATCAGATACACACATGGGGACGATGAATAGAGCGAATCATGAATAGTAAAAAGACCAGTGGGGAACAAACTTGTCAGACAGATTGAGGCGTACGGCTACAAAAGTTCTGACATGTGTTATACAGGTACCATTGGTTGAATAGAGTCCTACTAGTCCTCGGACCGGTTGGCTTCGAGTTGAACCTCATTGCAAAGTGGGCTATCCCAGCAGGGGCTTCTTGTGTACAGGACTGCTACCCTCCGCGTCGGCCGCATCGTCGTCGTCCGAGTCGTCCTCCTCCTTGGGGCGTTTCGTCCCTCTTGGTTCGGAGTCGTTGGGGTTGTCATCGCGAGGGGGAGCGAAAGGCAGTGCCGCGTCATTCCCCGGCCAGTCAGACGAAGCGAGAGCCCGGTTGAATGCCGTCAGAACGTTCTCGTACGTCAAAGCCATCCGAGGCCCTATAAATTGGTCCCGGTACTGAGCATAGACCATGAGGACGAGAATGTGGAGATCGTGGATGAGCTTATTGATGGGTTTGTTGCCCTTGACTTCCCAATACACCTCATCGAAGATGGTGGATATCTTCGTCTTATACATGTCATGCTCAGTATTGCCTTCGAAGTGCTCGGAGTACAAGGCATAGCGATCGAGTTCCCTCTGAAGCCGGGGTTGGACTGGGACAGTGTGACGCAGCACCATGGACAATAAGAGCCATACGGCCGACTCCAGGTCATGACGAACGTCATGAGCAACGTATGTTCTTAGCAGCTGAGCGGAAATGAAGGATAGAGTTCCCTGCACAGACATCAGCGAATTGAGCCCCGTGAGAAGGAAAAAGAGGACGCACTGTGCGCTCCACCCTCTTTATTCTTTGCGACCAGCTCGCCCTCTGGTGTACTACACGAGCGGGCGGCATCTCCGAGTCGGGCACTGCAACTAGGGCAGGGATGCTCTCCGTCGTGGGTGCCCAGGCATACCGCCTATTTCTGGCCACCTCGGGCTGTTGATTGTACTCGTTCACATACATCGCCCACGACGACTCGTCGACTGGCCCCCAGCCAGCGAGCTCGAGTACCTCCATCCAATTGAAGGCGCAATCGAGGTCGAGCAAGAAGCCGGTGAACATCCCGCCGTCATGAATCATGACGTTCCCTTCGCTGAGATCGCTATGGATCATTCCGGCCTTGAACGCCAGCATGTGCCCTAGCATTTGCTAAGAGTAAGCATCGCAGCACAACGAATGCCATTGTCATAATCTACGCACCGATTAGCGCATCGCGAATGGCGGTCACCATCTCCTTCGTCGACTTGAACGACGACAGAGGCCGGCCCACAGTCTTCATCACAAGCCGCATATGGCTCCGCTCATAGAACCTCGCGCTATTCCTCCACTTCCGGAACGACCAAGTGGATATCGTACGGTGGTAGACGTCGTACACCGGAGGGCGGTCCGCCTCACCGAGAGTGAGGGAATTCAAGTCTNTCTATCGAAGAGTTTGCGAGCTTCGCGCGCACCGAGATCGTCGGCCGCCTCGACGTTCGGAAGCCCATACAGCGGAGTGTCATAACCAACTGCCACGGGGCCGTCTGCGCGGACGGGCGTCCCCTCGTCGTCGGGCTCGTCTTCCGACTCGTTGTCGGCCGCGGTAGAAGGCGGCGGACCGTCGCTGGGTGTGGGGTTGTCCCGTGACAAGCCAAAACTCTTGTACTCTTCCACCAGCTTCTCCAGGTCATCGCGGTACCGCAGCTCATCACGCAGTTGGTCGTAAAGCACGTCCTCCCGGTCGCGTGCTAGCTGCCGCCAGGCATCCTTGATGGCCCGCCGTTCCCACGTCTCGGCCTCGTATGCGTCTGAGACTCTCGTTGCACGGGAGAACACCCTCGGAGTGACGAAGCGGAGCCGGTACATGATGTACCGCTTCGTAGTCTTCGCCGATCCATCCGCATTGTACTCCGTCGCGACAGTCACCCATCGGCACGACTTCCTCTCGTCTTTCGTGAGACGCTTCTGCGGCGGAACCGACGTCTGTAGCAGTTCGTCGACCTTGTTGCAGTCGACCTCGGATGCGGGAGTGATGGTTGGGTCCATGCCCAAGAATATTCCAGGCTCCGCAGTGCGTCGCTGTTCGGCGACTCGAATAGGTTCAGTCATCGACCTAGTCGAAGGCCGTGTGCTGCCAGCGGTCAAGCTGCCGCCAGGCATCCTTGATGGCCCGCCGTTCCCACGTCTCGGCCTCGTATGCGTCTGAGACTCTCGTTGCACGGGAGAACACCCTCGGAGTGACGAAGCGGAGCCGGTACATGATGTACCGCTTCGTAGTCTTCGCCGATCCATCCGCATTGTACTCCGTCGCGACAGTCACCCATCGGCACGACTTCCTCTCGTCTTTCGTGAGACGCTTCTGCGGCGGAACCGACGTCTGTAGCAGTTCGTCGACCTTGTTGCAGTCGACCTCGGATGCGGGAGTGATGGTTGGGTCCATGCCCAAGAATATTCCAGGCTCCGCAGTGCGTCGCTGTTCGGCGACTCGAATAGGTTCAGTCATCGACCTAGTCGAAGGCCGTGTGCTGCCAGCGGTCTCGGCGGGAGGAGGGACAACGGGCTGTGGAGAAGCCGCGGCGGGCTCATCGCCATGCTCGTAGTGGCAAAACCGCCACAGAAAGTCGTACAGCGGATATGGGTCCTTCTTCAGGTCAATCGCCTTTGATACGACGCAGGCCGCATGGTCGAAGCGGTAGATTCGAGCCTTGTCACCATAGATGCCGACAACGTATGCGTACAGCAGTCGGTGCGTGTGCAGCAGGTTCCGCGCGCTCTTCGCAATCTGTATCAACCCATAAGTGGGCAGCGCTTTCGTCCTGATCGTAGCGCTATCCTCGTCCACTGGGTCCTCCAATCCGTCCGGCCTGACCTCAAACACGGTCGATATTCCTGTCCATGTACGTGCCCATTTGGCGTCGCTATTGCCAGGAAGCGACACGATGATGTCGGGCATGGCGTAGTGGCGGTCCTCGTCCCAGGCCTCGAATGGGAATGGGACCCGGCACCGGCTTCCCTCAGCGAAGGCAGGTTTAGTGCCGGGCTCAAAGTCTTGCACAATGTTTCTCAGCCCGCCGATCTAGCATATCGAGACCTTGAGGCGTTACACTCCATGATGCGCGCAAACACGACGCACCATGTTCGGATATTTCTCGACCTCCTTGCTCTTGGTCTCGAGGTTCTTGAAGCCATCCTTCAAGCTCTTTTTCGGAGGCCACTTCGAGGGACCGGGACCGGGCACAAAGACGTCGAGAAACTCATCAATAGACTCATTGAACACGCTGATCCTGTCTTTGATCTCCTGTGTCCATGGTAGTCTTTGTATATCGTACTTGTTGAGCGTTTGCCAGTAGTGAGTGCCTTCGGGTTCCTCTTCATCCGAGGAGTAGCTATCGTGGCTCATTTCCGAGGATATAGAGGGTTTGCAGAGGTCAGAGTATGCGCTACGGTGCTCAGTGGAGGACACGGAGGACTGTGACGAAGACGAGGATGTCTAAGTGATGGTGAGGTCTCGACGGAGGAGAGTTACTGGAGTCAAGTATGACAAGGACCTTTCTAAGCCTGGGAACGATGTGGCAGGCACCGAGCTGCCGCGTTGTCTCTGTTTGTTGAGAGCAGCCTGAGCGCAAGATGAAGCGAGACTTGAAGGCCCTAGTGTATGCTTTCCTTCTCTTTTGTTCGCCTTTTTCAGCTCTCAGCAAAGGCAGAGCTTTGGCTCGGGCGTGTGGGCCGTTCTGGGAGCGTGGATGCCGCTTGGATGAGGTTCGAGTTGGGCGGAGGAGCGAAGCGCTGTGGCTGACAGGCTGCAGCCCAACTGCAGCCTGCCACAAACGCGTGGAACACGACTCACGTGATGGCGGCACACTGCAGCTGGCAGTTTCTGGTGCTGTTATTCGCTCAATGGTACATGACGGTCACGGTGCGTGTTGAACCAGACATCGAGAAGCTGGCAGTGACATCCAACACGGAGAAGCATGGGGCTGGGCCGCCGGGGTACTACGAGTCACATCAGTCATTTTATACAAATATTACATCGTGCAGATGCCAGTCAGTACTCGACGCCGATAAATAGTACGTGGAGCGATGTCATCGAAAAAGGTACGGGGTGGGAATGAGCTGGGGGATACAGAGACACAGTGATATGTGACAGGCGATCTCATGAGAGTGCGAGAGGGAGAGATTCATGGACAAGAGAAGAACTTGAAGGAAACCCCGAGACGTATCTGGCATCTCTGATACAAGTACTGGTGAAAGTACGTCAATGAAGCTCCTCGTCATCGTCTTCAAACGGGTTGGCCTCAATCTCGTTACGAAGCGGGCTAGGTCCAACTTGGGGTCTCTTGGCCGCGCGCTGCAGAAGACTGTTGTCCGTCGCGTCCACCCCGTCTCCGCCCTCGTCCGGCGTGTCTAACTCGGCATCGTCCCTGACACGTTTCTGGCCTCTCGACTCGGAGCTATTGTTATCGTGAGTGAGTGTGAACGGCAAGGCGGCGTCATTCTCTGGCCAGCCCGACGAGGTGAGAGCCCGGTTGAATTGTGTCAGAACGCTCTTGTACGTCATGGAGACTGGAGGCCCCCACTCTGGATCGCGGTTCTGCTTGAAGACTAGCTTTCGCAGTTCGCGGATAAGCGTAGTGAGGGGTTGATTGCCCTTCACTGCCCACTTCATGGGATTGGTCACAAACCAGTTCTTCTTGTCGACGCTAGCCGTCTCAGTCGTGGTGTCGAAGTATCTGCGGTATAATTCATAGCGCTCGTACTCCTCGGGCTCGCCGCCTTCGTCTTCCGTGCCATCTTCGTCTTCCGTGCCGCTATCTTCGTCCTCTGTCCCGTCTTGGTCTTCCGTGACCTGCAGCGTGTGACGCAGCACTGTGCACAGCAGCAGCCAGACAGCCGACTCCAAGTCGTGACGAGCATCATGGGCACGAAAGGTGTCCAGCACTTGTATAGCCATGAAGAATAAGGTACCCTGTATACAGACATTCTACGTCAATGCTAATATCATACCGAAAAGAGAGAGCGTACCGTCCGTTCCTTCATTTGCATTCTTTCTTTCCAGCTAGCATGCGCAGTCGTACTACCCGGCTGGTCCATATCCTTCCCAAGAAGGGTAGCAATCTTAGCCCGCCGAGATTTAGGCCCGAATCGGGTATACCGGGCGACCTTCTTGTCGTGCTCTTCGACATACTTTGCCCAGGCATCTTCATCGGTGATTGGAAAGCCAGCTAGGTGGAGTGCCTCCTTCCAACTGAAGGCGTAATCGAGGTCGAGCAAAAACCCCATGAACCACCCGCCGTCCATTATCATAGCATTGCCGTCACTGAGATCACGATGAACGAGCCCTGCCTTGAAGGCGAGCCTGTGTCCTGTTAGACAGCGGGAGTGAGTAGTATCCTGGCTCATCCTATAGCAGCTGCGGGTTGCTACGCACCGATTATCGCGTCGCGAATCGCGGTGACCATCTCCTTCGTGGATTTGAACGACGACAGAGGTCGGCCCACGGTCTTCATCACCAGCCGCATGTGGCTGCGCTCGTTGAACCTCGCCTGCTTCCTCCTCTCCTGACACGACCAAGCACAGATCGTGCGGTGGTAGACGTCGTACATAGGAGGACAGCCAGCCTCACCTAGCGCGAGGGAATCTAGTTTGGCCTCGGTAGGAGACTCGGAGGTACTAGGGGACTGCAACTCGCCGTGGTTGCGCTCTAGATTGCTATTGAAGAGTTTGCGAGCTTCACGCGCGCCGAGGTCGTCGCCCACCTCGATGTCTGGAAGCCCGTAGAGCAGTCCGTCGCCCCCCGCTGCGAGTTCGTCCGCGAGAACGGGGTCTCCTTCGTCATTCAGCTCGTGCTCAGACTCGTCGCCCGCCGCGGTGGAAGGCGGTGGAGTGTCACTCTGGGAGCTGTCGCCATCGGATGCAGAGTCGTCGTCGTGCGCCAAGCCAAAGTTCATGCTCTGCTCCACGAGCTGCTTCAGATCATCACGGCCCTGCAGCTCGTCGCGTAGACGACTGTAAAGCACGTCCTCCCGGTCTCGCGCCAGCTGCCGCCAGGCGTCCTTGATGGTCCGACGCTCCCACGTCTCCCCGTCGTACGCGTCCCGGACCGTCGTAGCACGAGAGAACAACCTCGGGTTGAGGAAATGGAGCCGGTACAAAATATACCACTTCACCGTCTTCAAGTTTGGGGTGCCATCTGTGCTGTACTCCGTCACGATGGCCATCCACCGACACGCACCCCTCTCTTCCTTTGTAAGCGGCTGCTGTGGGGGGTCCGACGCCTTCAGCAGCTTGTCTACCTTGTCACAGTCAGCCTCGGAAGCGGCGAAGACTGTGGGATCCATGCCGAGAAAGGTCTTTGTCTTGGGGTTGCGTCGCGGCTCTTCCCGGGGTACGGGTCGAGCAGATTGGGTCATCGACTGAGTCTGACGGTTCTCATTGATATCGATGGGCTGAGGGGTCTGGGTGGGAGGAGGGGCCACGATGTGTGGGGGGTCCGCGACGGACGGGTGGTTCACGACAGGTGGGGGGTTCACGACAGGTGGGGGGTTCATCACGTGTGGGGGGGTCCAAGCGGCTTCAGGAACACCATGCTTGTAGTGACAGAACCTCCAAAGGAAGTCGTACAGAGGAGACGGGTCCTCCTTGAGATTGATCGCATTCGATACAACGCCGGCCGCATGGTCGAAGCGGTAGATCCGGGCCTTGTGATTGTAGATCCCGACGACGTACGCGTAGAGCAGTCGGTGGGTATGCAAAAGGTTACGTGCGCTCTTCGAGATCTGTATCAACGCAGAGATGGGCTTCGCGGAATCCTTCTTGAGTGTAGCCTTCTTCTCGTCGACTGGGTCCTCCGATCCGTCGCGCTTGACCTCGAAGACGGTCGAGATCCCTTGCCATGCACTTGCCCAGCGGGCATCGTTGTTGCCGGGGAGAGACATGACGATGTCTGGCATGGTGTAGTGCTGCTCCTTCCCCCAGGCCTCGAATGGGAATGGGACCCGGCACCGGCTGCCGTTACCGAACGCAGGTCTTGTTTCAGCATCAAACTCAACCACAAGGTTCCTGAGCCCCTGTATCTGTATCAAAACCTTCGGTCACTACATTCATTGCATCGTTCAGAGCACAGCGTACCAATTTGGGGTATTTCTCAACCTCCTTGCCTTTCCCAGTGTGGATATTTTCGAAAGCATCCTTCATAGTTTTCTGAGAAGGCTGCTCCGGCGGTCGAGGTCCAGGTACGAAGACGTCGAGAAACTTGCTAACGGGCTCGTCAAACAGGCTGACCTTCCCTTCAATCTCTTTCGCCCACGACAACTTATTCACGTCGCTTGTCTGCAAGATTTGTCCGTTCCGAGTGACACCGGTTCCGCTCTTCTTCGCGCCGGGAGTGCCATGCAAAAACAAATCCATGGGGGGAGATGATTCGTCGGAGTCTGAGTATCCAAGAAAGTCGTCGGACGAGGTAGCAGACGATTGAGACGAAGACCAAGATATTCGGTGCGACATGGCAGGTTATATACAATTGGGCGGTGGCGAGGTCGTAATGAGGGTAATGAATACTGATGTTGAGAGGAACAAGCACCACGCCTTTTTCGGAAATGATGTGGTAGCCACCAACGTGCCGGGTTGCCTCTGCTTGCTGAGAGAAGCACGAATTGGATGCCCCGAGGCAAGGCGAGACTTGGTGGCGGTGATTGCGTTGTCTTTGGTTTGCCTATTACGGTGGATGGACAAAAGCTCGGATGTGCGGGCTGTTCCGGGAGGGCAGATGCCGGGTGGACGATGTTCGAGTTGGGCGGAGGAGCGAAGCGCTGTGGCTGCAGCGACGGCGGTGGCAGCCACAGACGTGTGCAACAGGAGCCACGTGATGGCACTTACTGGCAAGCTGAGGTCGCTATCGCTTCCCCCATTTTCCGTCTCGCCATGCTCCCTCGTCGCTTCCTGTTCTTCCATTCTAATCCCGAGTCGTTATCGGTTCGAGCAGCGCGAACGCTAAGGACGTGGCAAGGACCGCCGCGACCAACTTGAGATCTGGGACTCGTAACGCGCGATGAGTTGGTCGAAGAGGATCATGAACCTGCTGCCCTGTACTTCTCGGCACATGGCCAGGTTCAAGAAGCTTTTCTTTGGCTTGGTACTCTCCACCTTGGAGCTAGCACCGCCGATTATGATGTCTAGCTAAGTTACCAGTCATATTAGCCATGCGGCGCCTGACGCAGTACTGTGCACAATAGGAGCGATGTGTCCGGTCCCAGTCGTGCCAGCAGGCATGTTGTGAACATCTGTATGTGATGAGTACCTGGACCGCCAGCATCTCCACGCGAAACGTAAGGTCACCGAAGTGAAGAGTACGTACCTTCGTCTCCACCCTCTCCTCATGACCGGGAGCTAGGACCGTGGCAGTTGAATCGCCCTTGGTAGACACCATGGGAGAGGCCTTAATATCGGGCCATGCGAGAAGCATTCGCGGTTCGTGCTCTTTCTCATCTGCATATTTCCTCAAACTCTCCTCACTCACCACCCTTCGGCCCATTTCTTGATAAAAGTTCCTTCCATCTGGTACTACCGTCAGCAAAGAAAGGCATTGGTGCATCGCAACGTGGGCCACCTGAGAGGCTTGTCAGAATGTTACCTAGTGATTGATGCGTGCGTCGGTATACCACCAGCAGGGCGACGTAAGTCATTAAACATACCGTGGAGAGTGCCTCGTAGACACCTATTGGCCAACATCCGACATCCTCGCTGTCGTTAAGCTGCCGCGGGGAGTACAGGTTGCACGGAGAAACGTCTTTTGATTCAAGGGTCGTCCTGGTATACCTATTCCTTGACCCCACCATGTAGTCCATGAGCATGGGGTGTTCCTAACAGCACGGGAGATGTCCGGTCGTACCTGTCTCATGTACACCGAAATCGCGATCACGATGACTCGCATGCCCGCCCGAGTCATGCTCAACAACCGTATCTAGTGAGCGCTGTCACGTCGTTACGTGACTAAATGGATCCCCCCCCTCCTCCTCCTCCTCCTCCTCCTACGACGAGTAGCAGGATTAAGCTTTCCTTCGACGAGCAGCTCCTCCAGCTAGGGCAACCAGAGCACGTCCGGATTCCCTGCAGGCTGCTTGCCAGCAATACCTACTGAAGTTGGTCCTACGACGCGTGTTTGTAATGCGAGAGCGTGGCAGCCTGAGTGCTTGTCGACTCAGAGTCTATAGATAGCACCGGTATGTGCGGCCATAAATTATGTTCAAATCTGAATACATGAATACACGGAGCAGGATTGAGCGGGGGATACAGGGAAACAGCGTACGGGAAATCGAGCAATCTATGGGGTACATACATGTAGACAAGAAATAGAGCAAGTCATGAATAAAATGATAATGGGAGAGAATGGGGCGTATCACAACTCAGGTCCTACTCGAACGGGTTGGCTTCAACTTCGTTGCGAAGCGGGCTAGGTCCCAGCTGCGGCCTCTTGGCCACATGCCGGGGGAGGCCATCAACGCCCTCCGTTCCCTCAGCCTGGACTTCGGTGCCTTCCTCCTCCCTGGGGCGCTTCTTGTCCTTGGATTCGGAGCCACTCCCACTGGCGTCCCGGGCCAGCGTGAACGGGAGGGCGGCATCGTTCTCCGGCCACCCTGGTGAGGCAAGAGCCTGGTTGAACGCCGTGAGGACGCTCTTGTACGTCAATGGGACTGGCGGGGGGTCGTCATCATCCTCCGGGTTGCGATTCTGTCGTCGCACAAGTTTCTTGAGTTCAAGGATGAGGTCTGTGAGAGGTTGGTTTCCCTTCACCCCCCACGCCAAATCATCTGTCAAGAAGTCCCGCTTAAACTTGGCGCTAATGCGCTCGGTGGTAGCACCGAAGAGGTCACAATACCACTCGTAGCGAGGATACTCGATCTCGACGCCTCCAAGTTCACAGTTGCGCATAACTTGCAGCGTGTGACGCAGCACGGTGCACAGCAGGAGCCATACGGCTGACTCGAGGTCATGACAGACGTCATGGGCGGCATAGGTTTTGAGCACTTGAATAGCCATGAAGAATAAGGTGCCCTGCGAAGAGGCCAGGTAAGTCAAAGGACTCAATGACAAGAAGCGAAAGCACACACCGTCCGCTCCTTCATCTTCATCCTCTGCGTCCAGCTCACCCTTGAGCCGGCTTCGCTGCTGGACGGCCTGTCATGCGCATCCACTAAGACAGGTATCTCCACACCATCAGGTGCAGGCCGCTTAATGCCGGCTACCCGTTTGTTGAATTTCTTGACAAACGCTGCCCATGCCTCTGCCGAGTCGCTGTCCTCCTCACCAGCCAGCTTAAGGGCCTCCATCCAGTTGAATGCGTAATCGAGGTCGAGCAAGAAGCCGGTGAACATCCCGCCGTCATGGATCATGACGTTCCCTTCGCTGAGATCGCGATGGATCATTCCGGCTTTGAACGCCAGCATGTGCCCTAGCATAGTATGCTTTGAGTAAGTCCCACGACACAACGGACGTCAGTAAACTGACCACGCACCGATAATTGCATCACGAATGGCGGTCACCATCTCCTTTGTCGACTTGAACGACGACAGAGGTCGACCCACAGTCTTCATCACCAGACGCATATGGCTGCGCTCGTTGAACCTCGCTTCCTGAGTCTTCACATCGTCTCTCAACCAGGCGCAGATCGTACGGTGGTAGACACCATACATCGGAGGGCGGCCCGCGTAACCCTGGGCGAGGGCATCTATGTCGGCCTCGCTGGGAGACTCGGACGCGCCGCCGGTGGACTGTGACAACAGGCTGCCGCTATCGTATTCGCGATCGAAAAGCTTGCGGGCCTCGCGTGCACCGAGATCGTCACCGGTTTCGACATCGGGAAGCCCGTATAGCGAAAAGAGGTCTGGGCCACATGCTGCCAGTTCGTCCGCGAGAATAGGCATCCCCTCGTCGTTGAGCTCGTGTTCAGACTCGATGTCGGTGACGGTCGAAGGTGGCGGGGCATCGCTACGGGAGTCGTCGATGTCGGTTGCCGAGTCTTCAGATGGCAGACCAAAGTTCTTGTACTTGTCCACTAGCTTCTCCAGGTCGGCAAGCTGTTGCAGGTTATCCCGTAGGCGATGGTAAAGCACGTCCTCCCGATCACGCGCAAGCTGCCGCCAAGCGTCCTTGATCGCCCGCGGCTCCCATCTCGATCCAGGCTCACCCACGGGGACCTCAAACGCGTCCCAGACTGTTGTCGCACGTGAGAACAACCTCGGGTTGAGGAAGCGGAGCCGGTACAAAATATACTGCTTCGTGGTTTTCGTAGAGCCGTCCGGGTCATACTCCGTCCCAATGGTCGCTAAGCGGCACGACGCTCTCTCTTCCTTCGTGAGAGGCTTCTGCGGGGGACTCGACGTCTGCAGCAACTCGTCGACCTTGTCGCAATCTTCCTCGGAAGCGACGGCGACAGTTGGGTCCATGCCCAGGAAGCACCCAGTTCCAGCTCGAGCCTTGGTCACCGACCGAGTCTCATGGCGAGGGGTGGCCTCGGACTCGGATGGCAGATGGGCCACGGCATTGGGATGCTGGTAGTGACAGAATCGCCAGAGAAAGTCGAACAGAGGGAAGGGATTCGCCTTGAGATCAATCTCTTTCGATACGACGCCGGCTGCATGGTCGAATCGGTAGATGCGAGCCTTATAGTTGTAGATGCCGACAACATAGGCATAGAGCAGGCGGTGGGTGTGCAAGAGGTTGCGTGCACTCTTCGCAATCTGGACCAGCGCCCGGGTTTGCAACGCACCGGTCTTGATGCAAGCCTTATCTTCATCCACGGGGTCCTCCTTCCCGTCCCGCTTGACCTCGAATACCGTCGAGATCCCCTGCCACGCGCTTGCCCACTGTGCGCCGCACTTCCCGGGGAGCGACATCACTATGTCGGGCATCGTGTAGTGCTGCTCCTTACCCCAAGCCTCGAATGGGAACGGCACTCTGCAATGGCTGCCATCACCAAATGCGGGCTTGCTATTGGAGGTGAATGCTTTGACAAGAACCTCCAGGCCCTTCATCTAACGTGCGACCGTCAGTTATCGCACACCCATGCCATACGCAAAGCGACGCACCAATTCTGGGTATTTGTCACTCTCGTTGCCTGTGAGGGGAACATCCTTGAAGACGTTCTTGATTGCTTCCTCGTGAGATTTGCGGGACGCGCCAGGTCCAGGTACAAAGACGTCGAGAAATTGGTCGAGTGGCTTGTCGAACACGCTGACCTTCCCTTTGATCTCCTGCGCCCACGATGTCTTGTTCAATTCGCTCGTCTGCCGGGTTTGGGTGTGCTCAGTGACACCGCCTCCACTCTTCTTCGCGTTGGGAGTTCCAAACATATCCGAGGAGGAGAAAGAGACGTCAGGGTCGGAGTATTCGATAGGGTCGTCGCCCAAGGATACGGGGGACTGAGAAGAAGACGGTGATGCTCGAGGCAGCATGGCAGGATCTTTATATGAATGGGCGGTGGCGAGTTCGTGATGAGTACTGATGCTGAAGAGTAAAAGCACTTCGCCTTTTTCGGAAACTTGAAAATGTGGCAGCCACAAACGTGCCGTGTTGCCTCTGGTTGCTGAGAGAAGCGCGAAATGAATGCCCCGAGGCAAGGCCGGCAAGGCGAGACTTTGAGGCGCTGATTGCGTTGTCTTTGGTTCGCCCAATTCGGTGAACGGACAAAAGCTCGGATGTGCGGGCTGTTCCGGGAAGGCGGATGCCGCGTGGACGATGTTCGAGTTGGGCGGAGGAGCGAAGCGCTGTGGCTGCAGCGTCGACGGCGGTGGCAGCCACAGACGCGTGCCACAGGGGCCACGTGATGGCGGCACCACGACGGACGCGTTTTCAGTTGAAAGAAATGCGACCTGAGTTCGCCTCCAAGCAGGTGACTGTAGGTTCCTCAATATTCTTCTCTCGACAACAGCCTAATGAACCTACTAGTCATCAGTACACATCGTACTACTGCTGTAGGCTACGCCAATTCCTCTTCATTCATTCGTTGTTACGTGGCCCCCTCATTGCCACTGGCAAGGCTCCTTGTCACAGATATAATGCGGAGTGAGAACTATGATTCATTATGCATGACGTACTAGGATACTAGGCAGTTGGTGTACAATAGGGAAGGAGCGACAGCGGGAAAGCACCAACGTCCATATCTCGGGCGTCCATATGTAACCTTTCGAAAAGCGCAGGGGATAACGTTCACAAGAGTCACAAGAGTCAGACAAGTGGTCCATAGTACGGGTTGACGATGACTTCCACATTGTAGCAAATGTTATGATCGTAAATAGCCCTGTGATTTGCATCCGCGTTCCACACAAGGATCCTGTTCATGTAGGGGTGGGGCTCTGTAGGCTCGCATAGCGAGAACCCGTCCGCGTCGTTGTTTAGCGCGAGCAGCGTCTGACCATCACGCACCTGGCGCATCCCGGGTTCAGCAGCGCGTCGCTCGGCCAGTACGAGGCAAGATGAGCCTGGGGAATACGCACCACAGCGCAGTATGTCGAAGGACTTGCCCGACTGGACCCGGCGGTGTTGACGCTTACACTGACCTCCCCGCCAGGGTGAACGGGCTGGCTATATGCTTCTAGACCCTGCTGCAGCGCGCCCGGTTGCGGTAGGAGACTGCCGCTTTCGAGCGTGAAATACGGCCAGTCGCCATGACTAGAGTCCCATTCGACCTGGATCTGCACGGCATGGACAGGTTGTTCAGTCGGACTATGTCTGAAAGAGGGCCAGACTCACCGACATGTCCCAGTCATCAGTCCCTTCATCGCCCTCAGATGCACTCCACCCGAGCGCGAGCGGGACCCCGATCTTGCTCGAGTTTGGTAGCGTAGTGTTGAGCGCTGCGAGCGTGAGCTTGTACGGTGCCGTATCGGTTGAGCTGCCCCCGAGGCCCGCGCACGGTGTGCTCCTGGGCCTCTGGATGATGTCGTGGCCTCTTCGTGCATGAACCCAGGCAGAATTAGTGAGTAGTGCCAGGGTGGCAATGAGGGCGAACATTGGAGCAGAAACCCGATCTAAGAAAGTATGGCGAAAGGAGCGACGAGGACACTGACCGCGAAGGTCCGGAGTAGCCCTTGGGTGGACAGGTACCAATCGCAAGTATATATGTGGCTTGCAAGCTATGCGAGACCCTGTGTATTATCAAAGAAAATTAGCCGAATCGACGGCGCCGAGTGCTTCTATAATTGTCCGACTTGAGAATATGGCATGGGCGGCGCTGGCCGCGGTCGCGGAGGTGGCCAGGAATGAATCAGAATGGTGCTTGAACCCCATAACCTACTGCGTTCGACTCAGACGCGGCAGCCGACGCGATTGTGGTCTAGGTGACTGTAGTAGACTGTAGGGACAACGCCGACTCGGAGGCATCCTGGATTCAAGCCCACTCGCATAACACATTCCATGCCTTCATTGCGCGAGGTTGCGGGTTACGTGCACAGTTATATAGGAGCTGATAAACAAGTGAGTCCGAGCTCGTCAGCGTAGAATGAGAAGAACTCGCGAATGGACATGGCCTTCGTTCAGGCGCGTAACGGTCATGTGACTTCGAATTAACGACTCGGGATCCCGGTTCAAACAGATTGGAGGGAACTACTGAGCATGGTACTATAGCAAAGCGGGGAAGTCTATACATGATACACACGAACTAATATACATTGTCCAGCCACCCAAGCGCATTCTCATGCGGGACACCCCCCACACAGCCCGTGCCCACAGCCCCAACAGCTCGCGACACCAACGCCCCACGTCCGCAATATCAACGACACAATGCTGATCACACCCTCGCCCAGCACGAATCCACTCGCGATGATGATGAGCTTGATACCGCCCTTTTCGCGGCCGACGCGCGTGTAGTACACGTGCTCGACGATGCCGCCAATCAGCCGCGCGATGGAGAAGGAGGGCGTGTTGAGGAACCCGATGGCAAACGCGACACCGGACGGGATCCACTTCACGTATGGAAGACCTTGCCGCTGCGCGAACGACTTGAAAGCGGAGATGGCCCCGAAGATGATCGCGAAAATCACCATATATTCGCTGCTCTTTTGCGGCAGGTCTCCATCACCTGGACGGATCGTCAGCTATATGGTGAGTGGTGAGTGGTAGGTATTAGACCAAAACATACGGAGGAGACGCGCGAGGCCCAGCCAGACATAAGCTGTGGGCGCAGGGAAAGACGGGCCAGGAATCTCATACGCGCGCTGGTAGAGCGTGTATGCGGTGGTCGTCACAATAATCGACAGCAAGGAGCCTATCAGCTGCCCGAAGAACTGCGCGCGTGGGGATGCGTGTATGAGATGCCCTGTCTTCAGGTCTTGCATCAGGTCACCCGCTCTGACGAGCGCTTTCAGCTGGCGGCATTACGAAGGACAGGGCCACTCACTGTTGTGCGCCGGCCTCAGCGACACCACCAGCGATGATGTTTGCGACGATATTGCCCGGCTGAATCCACGCGAAGAACAGCTGGCTGATCTTACCGAGGCCGCTGACAGGGTTCAGATCCGTTTCTCCGAGAGCGCGCACGCTGAGGACGCGCGGTGAGCTATTGAACCATGGATCAGAATAAGAGCAGCGGACGCGTACCCGAGGACACTAAGCAGCCCGCCCATCACGAATCCAATAACCGTCGCCCACGGCTTGATACCCTCGTCCCCAAACACCGCCCATACAAGCACCGTCCCGAAGACGACGCTCCCGCCGAGCCCCCACGCGACCCAGTGCATCGGGACGAGCCTCTCGGGCGGCTCCACCTCGTTGTCGTTCTCATCCGCGTCGCCGCTCGGTAGGGCGATTGTGCGGCGCCAGATCTTCTTGTAGAACGTCTCCGCGATGACGGGGAGCAGCGAGATCAGGCTGTCGGCGCACATGATTGCGAGGGAGACCCAGAGAATCCAGCCCCGCGAGCCTGTTGTCATGTCGCCCACGGGCCCACGGGCCCAGCCGGAGTGCTTCGCTACGGGCGAGAGGATCGCCCACCCCACGAGCATTCCCTGTGGAACGCGTCAGCATGAGTGGCGAGGAACACGACGGAGTACGATACCTACCAAGTTCATGCTGAGGGTAGTCGGGAAGCCCATGATGATGCCTGAAGCGCAGATGAGTACTCGTGATGCAGCATTTGCAACCCAGACTCACCCTGCCCGATATATGACAAGCTCGGCGTGAACGTCCATAACCACTCGCTGGCCAAGTGGTTGCCGAACAGGGGTACCGCGAAGACTACCGGGAAGAAGTACGCAGCAAGCTGGTCGCTAGTCAGCGGTGTATCACTAGATTTAACGAGAATTGTGACGAACCGTCATCACACCGGAGGCAGCAAAGCTCCATATCAGAGCGCCCCACGTTTCTTGTTGTTCCACACCGATAGCTTCCGGATCTTCGACCAACGTTTCTTCCTCTGTAGACATACCAGGTGTGTCGGGATCTTGTGCAACCTGTGCTTCCTCCGTATCAAGCTCGCGATACCCATGACGCCGCCGAGGGCCTGCGATAGGTGTAGTGTCTGGTGAGGGAATCGCATGCAAAACAGATATAAGCTGGGCCGTTGCTGTCCCAGAGGGAAACGCAAGCTGTTCTTCAATGATCTGGGGAACGACGTGTGAGTGAGAAGTTAACGTCGCGCATACACCTCCCTCACAACTTGTTTTCGGATCGGTGGAGACAGGAACACGCTACGTGATGGTGAGTAAAGACCGGTGTTTGCGAGTGCGACGCTGCGTACCCGAAGAATGCAACGGCAAGTGACCAGCCGACTGCGTCTAGCCACGAGAGACGGAGAGCGGGAACACCGTCTCGCTCCTCGTCGAGCAGGCCGAGGGCGGGTAGAATGCCAACGAAACCAGCTGCGAGAGGCATCTACCGCATATGGATCAGGCAAAGCATAGCAGAGAAGAGCGCAGACATACGGTGCCGGTTGCGACAGCAATTGTCTGGAGCACGACGTTCTCCTGCGGACTCATCGGTGTGGGGAAGAGCTTCGAGACGAGGTACCCAATCAGAGCAGACTGGAGGGACATCCTGTATGAACATGGGGCTGATTGTCAGAGGACCCGGGGCCGCCAGCATAAGCTATGTGTGCTCACATGCTGATCCATCCCGTCTGCAAGCCGAAGTAGAGGTTCGTGAAGCATAGCAGGCACCCAATTAGTAGGCCAAAGAGTGCTGCCCGAAACTACAATGTGTGGTCCAGGAACTAAACTACTAGTCCCTCAAATAAGATTGGGGTACGCACCGTGAACTCCTCCTGTCCACCATCCAGTTTGTTCGCACCGTGCCGCGCCTGCCGACGAAGCCACCTTCCAGGAGTCAAGGTCAGAACTGCTTGAACACGTCTTGCTGCAAACATACTTGACCCGCGTACCAATGCTCATTGCTGTTATGAGATGGCGAATAAGCAGCCTAGCATAGGTGGTGGAAGAGTCAGAGCAGAATTGGGTGGGTGTGTGGTGGCGGCGGGAGGACAACTCGGTGGCTGAAGGCGCCCGAATTACTCATGCGTCCGGAACCAATCCGGAACGCGCGCCGGGATTACATCATGCCTAGGTTCGACACAAACCCCTCACGTGGGACGTCGACCGCGCGGAGGGTGGTCTCTTGGAGTTGGTAAGTTGGTACTTACTTATGAGAGTCGAGACTAACTTCATGCCCATTTCAGAGACTCGAAGTGCCGCCAGCACGCCCACTATACAACGGTCAATAATGCAGTAGTGATTGCTGCCCAAGTTTATGCTCATTAGCACGATCTTCCCTTTCATCATGCCTGAGCCAATTGAAATTGATAGCGTGAGCCCGTCCTCTGAGACTCTGAACTAGCTACTAGTAATGACATGACTTTTGAACTACATCTCAAGACACATCGAGGATTCCTCTCGGACACCGATGTTGACTCCGTCATGATATCAGTTCCTCCCACATGAGTCCAGAGGCTTATGTTTGGTTCATGCCACTTCGCCGGTGTGAAATCAAGTAATATTTTCACTGTTATATAAATGTACATCTGTGACACAGAGGGGCTCGCTACGAAGCAAAATAAGCTGAAGAGGGCTCCAGCTGTGTCGCAGGCTGAGGTACACGGCCAATTTCTCCGGGGCTGAGGGCGGTCTTAGCGCCTCAGCTGTGGCTAAGCTTGGCCCCAACGCCTGAGGTAAGGCTGGCCCAGCGCTTCACTCAAGTAACGCATGACGGACATGACAGTCACACAGGGCGTGGTATGCCTTTATGATGTTTACATTTGCAGCGTTTTGCAGTGACTCGTGGTGTAGTGGTTAGTGATGCTCGGCGTGGTAATCTGCACGAAGGGACTTGAGCGGCAGGAGCAGTGGAGCGAGGGTTCGAATCTGAGGCTAACGTGAAACAGAAGAAGTATTTTTTTTGGCTCCCCCTGACGTTTTCGACGTGACAGCAGTGACAAGGGGCGTTTACTTAAACGCCCGTAAGCTTATGGCAAGACCTCGGTAAGACCCGGCCTTATACAATCTTTCCTAATACTTGATTTGACTCTTAGATAGCCCTGCCGCAAGCTTAGCTAGCCTTACGGCGCTAGGACCTCCCTCAGCTCGGGAAAAATTGGCCGTGTATCGTGTACCCATAATAGCTGAGATACGCTCGCTCCGCTCGCAATAATCATAATCTGTGTTAGTATTACAGCTGCGGTGCATTGTATGAGTCTTTACACGTGTAGGCTGAAATGGGTGTATAGAACTGGTATCTGAGATGCACACCGCAGAGGCCTCAGTGGCAACTTGCGCGGTAGGCACGTCGACTCCCTCAACCACGCATTCAGTGTCATCGTCAAAAGACTCAGTATCATAAGCCATTGATATTGCCATATTATACCACCATCCTCAGGCGACAGCTGCTCTGTTTCTCCGTATTGCATCGGGACCGTGTCTGGGTACGATTAGCGCCATGAGGTACGCAAAGATCCCCTGTGCAGGTCCGGCCCCGTGAGGTTGGTGGCTGACAGACCGCTGCAAGTTGTCCTGCTCCTCCGCCATCCGGCGTTGCAAGGTTTCTAGCCTTTCCTCTGTAACTCTCAAATCACTCTCGTCCGCAACATCCCTCCGTAGCCTCGCCTCTTTCAGTTCTCCTCGGATCCGACGCAGCTCCTCGGCGTGCTTACGCTCTCTCCCTGCTAGGTCTCCCAAGAGCGCCAGCCCTGCTTCTGTAGTATGAAGCGCCATACCCTGGTCAACCATCTCGGTTTGGATCGCCAGGTCAACCGCGGATCGTTCTAAGAGAGTACTGAGGATGGCCTCGCCGGAAGCTTTGCTGCCGTCATGGCGCAGAATGCTTGCGCCATTCTTCATTGCGGGCTGGAAAAAAACGTTGCGCAGCTCCTTCTCGCGCGGCTCGTAGACGTCCGACTTGGTCCTGTCCCACATATTCAGGACGATAATGGCATTCTTCATTGCGGATGCCCCGCATATAGCATGAAACATGCGGAAGTTCCGAAGCGCTGTTCCGCCCATCCGGTTGTCCGTTATTCGGTGGAAATACACCACGCCCCGGATTGATATGCGTCTGCGACGTCTGTCCGTATTTCGTGCCATGGTGAACCTGACGCATCGAGCATAGGATGGTGCGACTCACAAATCTACCAGATAGTCCGAGATCGTGCGGAGGACCTCCTCTTCAGACTTCACGGTGTCGTCGAAGCCAGGTGTGTCCACCATGATAACACGTTCAGAGCCAAACTTGAGAGGCTTCGTTGGCTGCACTGTGGCAGTCTCGGATTCTAGTCCGATACCTACTCCTAGTTTGGAGCCGCTGACTAGGTTGATGAACTGTTTCTCTCAGTTGCCAAGATGAGACCCACCAAAATAATGCTAGCGCTGACCGTGGATTTACCCGTGCCTGTAGAACCCATGACTCTACTGACATTCAGTAATCATGCATACCCGACTAGTGTAGATCCTACATACATAATGTAAGCTGGCGGAGAACCCTTGAGCTTCTGCAATAGTGCCTCAATGGGGTTTGATTTCTGTCGAACGGGTGACGGGCGTTGATGAGCGGATGATTGCTTGGTAGGTTGACCCTTTGGCATAGCTTGTCACTTGGAAACAGTAACGTTCGTATGGGTGGCCCGCGGCCTATGTAGTGGTAAGTGAAACGCCTTTACGCCTCGGCTCAAGAAGCATGCCTGCCGAAGTCAATGAGGTTCGCCCAAACGGCCTAGAACAATGCGAAGGTCCCGCTCATACCATAGATCTAGAACCCCGGAGCGTGTCCACCTACGCGACCCACAACCTTGTATTGCATGTACACGACTGCTGAGCAAAGACACCTGCACCACCCCGCACCGTACTCACGCGCGTTCGTGATTGATGTATTGGCTGGGACACAGCATGAGGTCTACATGAGGTTCACATGAGGCTCGTAACACCTGCGCCTGAATGTTACCGCATCGCACATTGAACGGATATTGGCGAGATAGCTTGCAACCTTGGGTCAGGGATTCGTCTCAGACTCACTGCAGTTCATCTCGGGCCATCGTGTATGTAGGCGGGAAATGACGCCGACAATCAACGCATGTTCTGCGGATGACGAAGGGCAGCTGCAACGATCCTTCCGCACGTCAGTTGATACGGAAACCTCCTATGTGTCTCACCGAGTGGTACTGAAACACCGCCGCCATTGCGAAGCTCCTGATACGTGCCTATGGTGCGCGGATCACCACGAACGGCGGCACCAGCAATACATGCGCCTTGGGACACAGTGTGCCCGGACCATCGTCCCGTTTCCGGTGTTTGTTGTTACTCTACGTTGTGCTAAGAGACGATGAAGCGTCCATGAATGGTACTGACCTTACATAGAGTGATGCAAGCCGCTTTGTGTACTGAAATATTCTCGTCGCCACAGACGCCGTCTAGAATGCTATGGCACCCTACAATGCAGCCTTCAGAGTAAGCGCGTAAGTAGCGCTTCTTAGAGCGGATTCACTACGACGACTGACCAGCGTATCTGTGTTAAAGTCACTGGCCCGACAGGCGCGGGCAAGACAACGGTGAGCCAATGTGTCGCACGCAATCATACCTGACAGGCTACAGATGCAACATGAGCTGGTCGGGGAGCGGAAGACGGTGCTAAATATCGCCGCAGGACTTCACTTGTACGACCTGTTCAGGCAGCAAGGGACCATTCATCAAGGGTAATTCCGGAAGCTGGGAGTAGCTATAGAAGGATGTTTCACGCCTCAGATGCGAAGTGAGACGGGCGAAGGAGGAGTTTCGACGAGAAGAAGACAATAGTGTGACTCAGACGCTTACGCTATGTCACAGCGTGACTGGGACTGCATCAGACGCGACTTCAGCGCTAGTAATTGCGTTTCGGACCACCGCGTGTAGATACGGGTGGCAGTCGAACTACCTATCTCCTCCTCCTCCTCCTCCGACATTGCGGCTCCAGGCATGCCAGGCAGCACCGTGTCCGTAAGAACTGGCTTCGGAGTCCTGACGGTGTCAAACGTAGATACGGAAACAAAGATAGCGAGATCAACAGGCTTTCAACGAACAGGAGGCGATCATGGATGCGGCGTAGTCTCCCGTAGGCAGACTCTAAACACAACCTTTTTGAGGGGGGGATGGGCGGTTGTGTATGAGGCTCACGTTATAATGCAAGGTCATTGCATGTCTTCTCGTGGTACGGGTTGGAAGCTACTTACAATTCACTACTTCCTAGATCTATGAAATGCACTTTTGCTGATGACTGCGTCTCCGATCGGCGCATTGGAGGCATAGCAAGAGAGAACTTCAGGCTATTCCGAAGCATATGCGGCACGGACGCGATGCGCATCGTATTCATCGTCACTACCATGTAGGAGGATGCCGCGGAGGGGGTCGGAGCAGCACGCGAGCACGAGCTAAAGACCAAGCCTATCTTCTTCCAGCCTGCCATCGACTCCGAGGAGGGCTCCCAGATGCACCGTCACTGAAATGACGCGGGTCCGCGCAGTCGATAGTGCGCTCGCTCATCGAGCATTCCGCGCGAGCTCGTGGACGAGGGAAGACAGGTGCCTGTATTTTTCTACTCCGTTTAATGTCCTCGAGGGCCTAGCCCTATGTGGACGAATACGTCGGCGAGACGTGGCCTGTCTACGTTACTGCAGGAGCAAGAAACGAGACACAAGGAGGACTTCAGAAGCTCGAAGAGGATCTGAAGGGCGCTGGCTTCGAAGCACGGAGACTAAGTACCTCAAAGAAGAGCTCGACGAGGCGAAGAAAGAACTTGTAAGGATCAAGCAGGAGGAAGAGACACTTCGACCACGAGATGGGGTCCGGGATCTCATCATGACCGCCGGATACCGAGTGGAATTCCGCACCCTCTTGTGCTAGAAGGTATACCGCATAGTGCATAGTGAAGCAGTGACGAGATCCTGAGAAAGGTGCCAGATTGCACTTTTGGAGCATGCTTTCTTACTGCATTGAATATTGTCGCTGCTGCGTTGCGAACTCGAATTGGCTCACGTATTACTTTGAGGTGGGAAACATGCATGCCAGGAGTCGAGGTCGCAGCCAGCTGCAGTGTACGCTTGACGACGACCGAAGTTTGAACCTCTCGTCGCAAGGTCGTGTCTTTGATGCCGGGGGGTTCTACAAACACTCGACGGAGTGATGCACGGTTCCACTGCAAAAGGCGAGGTGCCGACTATATAAGTAGTATGACATTTCAGAAAAAAAACGAAGAGGAGGAGCCAGCGAGCGCTAGCGCTACTTATCTTGAGTCCACCGAGCCTTGTTATGATGTCTAGTCAATGTCAAGTTTCTCTGTCCTCTCTTGCTTCGAGCTCCACGGTAGAACAACACCAAGCTATGAGATGGGATTCAGGGAGTAATAATGTAGGTGCCAATATAGAGTACAAATATCCAGGGTCGAAGCTGCATCCATGCAGCACCTGCGAATACACCTATGTAACATCACCGCACATTCGACCCTCCCAAACCTGTACTCCGACGCATCGAGCCAAGGTTCGACGGGCCCTCGCCACGATCTTCCGAGTTGAACGCAGTCCGCCGACCAAAGCTGCTTCCTGTTCCAAACGGCGCCGACGGCGCCGCTCGAAAGAGGCGATCGTGCTCCCAATCGTACGCAGCAGGCTGAGTGCGGACCCGCTCGCGTTGGTTACGGTTGAAGAGGTATGTACCGAGCCCACCGAGCGCTGCGCCAGTCCAGAAGCCAGGGTTATAGCCAGTCCCAGCTGCGGGACCTACGCCAGGAGTCGACCCCGTCGGATACTTCGAGTACGGGGGCGGCGCATCGTGCGGGTTTGCACCGAAGAACCCTCCGCCGCCGCCGTTGCCAAACCATCCTGAGCCGGACCCGCTGTCTGGAGGAGGGAGCGGTCGGGCTCCCGACGGCTGCGTCCCGGTAGTGCGGCTCCCGAAGCATGACTTAAGGAAGCTGTAGAGGATGAAGAGAAGGCATGCGGTCCATACGACGGTGAACACGGCAGCTGAGGGGTTCTCTCGTGCCGCTGCGCCGAGCGTGAGGCGATCTAAGCATGCTACAGAACTCGTCACGCACCTTCGACCCAGTTCAGGATACGCGATTGGTGGTGAATGCGGTGGTCTTCTGGGCGGCGCAGGGTGTCCGGTATCTGAAGCAACCTGTATTCGAGACCGCAGGAGCCTGCAGGCGATGTTATGGCCACTACACAGCACTGCAAGGGCAAGGACGTACCTTTGACAACGTACGGGTCTCCAGGTCCAGTCCACCCTTCACATGACACCTCCACCCTCCCGAATCGCAGGGCCTCCGGCAGGTCAGCATCGCACTTGGACAGCCATCAGCCATGTCACACACAGTCAGACAGAGTACCCACCTTCCAGTCAACGTCCGTGCCATGTCCGCCTGCATTCACGCACCGGACGACGTCAGGCTCGTACAGCCTGCACGCCTTCCCGACGCATGTCAATTGAGGGATCGGGTCGCCCCGCTTTGATAGCGTCAGTGCGTCCTTGTAGAACGTGAGTGAGGGTATGCGTTCGAGCGCGACTTTTGACAACATCTTGGACATCTTGGGCGGCTCGCTCAGAGAGGCCCCCTGTCGGCTCAGCGGTAGTCTTTCGAGCAGCGGGTCGTCGATCCGTGACGGGGAATAGCAAGTCGCAAGGCTTGGGAGTGGAAATCAAGCGCAAGGTTCTGAGCGCGACACGACATCCAGGTCCAGGCGGTGAAAGAGTCTCGACAGACTCAACGTGGAGCAACGTGCTGACGCCCGTCGCCGGTGAATGCCGAAGGAACGTTCCAATCCTTCGTGCACTAACGAATATGGAGGAGCCTCCAGCGACGACCATCCAAAGCTATCGTACTATCCGAGTCGTACCTATTAGACTCACATGAGTTGAATCTTCGAAAACGGCGATATGGTGTTACGGATTTGGCCGCTGCGATGGACGGCGAACCGAACCCGGCCCGCGCCACCGTGGCGTTCTCAGCGCCGCGGCGCACTTCGTCGCAGTCGACACACACACCACCACCCCTCTTGGACACGGTCTAGTACTGGCGACCGACATGGCCTTCTCAACGCGAGAAAAAGTGGCTGCAACCCGGCTGTGATGCAAGTGCTTGAGACTGACTCACAGGGTGTATGTCTGCACACCTACTGTAGTACCTCGAGAACTTTCGTGCGCCCTGCGCCATCGAGAAGGAGACTCTTCCCATGGACTCTATCGTGGTGAATATGGAAGATGAGGCCAAGACCAAAGAGGAAGAGCTGGAGGAGAGCATGGCGGACAACGAAGGAAACGGTATGTCCCACGGATATTGACGGTCTCCCGGTCGCTAATCGTGCCGGTAAGCTCAGCGTTCTCTGTATCTATGCCACGCTATGTTGCATGGCTATCGAGACCCTGAGGACTCACTTTTGCGTGATCTCCGCCATGGTCCCGAATCGTTCTCGTGGCTCTGAGTGTGGGTCGCTCTGCATGCGCAGTACACACGCACGACGTGCTGGCGGGTCCACGACCTCTGGTGCGGCATCTTCGGCGCCCACTCGGGCGACAGTAGCGCCTTCTCCACGGAAACGTTTCTCTTCCAAATGATAAGTTGGGAGGAGGCCAAGGGTAACAAGCCGCTGATCGAAACCCGACGTGCCCAACATACCTACACCGGCGTTGAAAATGATGACGTGTGTGGCTCAAGGCATAGCCCTGGCAGCCACATTATTGATGGAAGTGTCGTGTGTGCATGGGCACTCACTGGAACCGAAGGGGACACGAATTATGCTCACCTCCAGTCGAAGCGAGGACCGCACTACGGCGGGGAGGAGCCACGGTATCACGTGGTTCCTGTTGCACGCGTCTGTGGCTGCAGCCACAGCGCTTCGCTCCTCCGCCCAACTCGAACAGCGTCCACGCGGCATCCACGCTCCCGGAAAAGCTCGCACATGCGAGCTTTTGTCCGTTAACCGAAATAGGCGGACCAAAGACAAAGCAGTTACCGCCTCCAAGGCTCGTCTCAGGTCATCCGTTCAACCGACTCAGCAAAGAGACGCGACGCAGGACATCGGCGGCTGCCACATCATTCCCAGGCTAAGAAATATCCTTGTCATACTTAACTCTAGTAACTCTTCCCCGTCGAGACCTCACCACCACTCAGACATCCTCGTCTTCGTCACAGCCCTCCGTGTCCTCCACTGAGCACCGTAGCGCATATTCTGAGACCTGCAAACCCTCTATATCTTCGGAAATGAGCCACGACTCTAGCTACTCCTCGGATGAAGAGGAACCCGAAGGCACTCACTACTGGCAAACGCTCAACAAGTACGATATACAAAGACTACCATGGACACAGGAGATCAAAGACAGGATCAGCGTGTTCAATGAGTCTATTGATGAGTTTCTCGACGTCTTTGTGCCCGGTCCCGGTCCCTCGAAGTGGCCTCCGAAAAAGAGCTTGAAGGATGGCTTCAAGAACCTCGAGACCAAGAGCAAGGAGGTCGAGAAATATCCGAACATGGTGCGTCGTGTTTGCGCGCATCATGGAGTGTAACGCCTCAAGGTCTCGATATGCTAGATCGGCGGGCTGAGAAACATTGTGCAAGACTTTGAGCCCGGCACTAAACCTGCCTTCGCTGAGGGAAGCCGGTGCCGGGTCCCATTCCCATTCGAGGCCTGGGACGAGGACCGCCACTACGCCATGCCCGACATCATCGTGTCGCTTCCTGGCAATAGCGACGCCAAATGGGCACGTACATGGAGACCGCTGGCAGCACACGGCCTTCGACTAGGTCGATGACTGAACCTATTCGAGTCGCCGAACAGCGACGCACTGCGGAGCCTGGAATATTCTTGGGCATGGACCCAACCATCACTCCCGCATCCGAGGTCGACTGCAACAAGGTCGACGAACTGCTACAGACGTCGGTTCCGCCGCAGAAGCGTCTCACGAAAGACGAGAGGAAGTCGTGCCGATGGGTGACTGTCGCGACGGAGTACAATGCGGATGGATCGGCGAAGACTACGAAGCGGTACATCATGTACCGGCTCCGCTTCGTCACTCCGAGGGTGTTCTCCCGTGCAACGAGAGTCTCAGACGCATACGAGGCCGAGACGTGGGAACGGCGGGCCATCAAGGATGCCTGGCGGCAGCTGGCGCGGGACCGGGAGGACGTGCTCTACGACCAACTGCGCGATGAGCTGCGGTGCCGCGATGACCTGGAGAAGCTGGTGGAAGAGTACAAAAACTTTTGCTTGTCGGCATCACCCGACAACTCGACAACCGAAGCCGATGACACCCGCAGCGACAGTCCGCTGCCTTCTACCGCGGCCGACAACGAGGAGCCGGAAGAGGGGCCCGACGACGAGGGGACGCCCGTCCGCGCAGACGAGCCCGTAGGAGTTAGTTATGACACTCCGCTGTATGGGCTTCCGAACGTCGAGGCGGCCGACGATCTCGGTGCGCGCGAAGCTCGCAAACTCTTCGATAGAAAGCGCAGGAACAGCGAGGAGGGACCCACGCCGGGCGCCGTATCTCCTAGCGAAGCAGACTTGAATTCCCTCACTCTCGGTGAGGCGGACCGCCCTCCGGTGTACGACGTCTACCACCGTACGATATCCACTTGGTCGTTCCGGAAGTGGAGGAATATCGCGAGGTTCTATGAGCGGAGTCACATGCGGCTTGTGATGAAGACCGTGGGCCGTCCTCTGTCGTCGTTCAAGTCCACGAAAGAAATGGTGACCGCCATTCGTGATGCGCTGATCGGTGCGTAGTCTATGTCAATGATGTTCGTTACCATGCCGCGATGCTTACTTTAAGCAAATGCTAGGGCACATGCTGGCGTTCAAGGCCGGAATGATCCATCGAGATCTCAACGAAGGGAACGTCATGATCCATGACGGCGGGATATTCACCGGTTTCTTGCTCGACCTCGATTGTGCCTTCAATTGGATGGAGGTACTCGAGCTAGCTGGCTGGGGGCCGGTCGACGAGTCGTCGTGGGCGATGTATGTGAACGAGTACAACACAAAGGTAGCCGACATCGATCGGCTCGTACCTACGAAGGAGCCGGAGATCGTACCTGCCCTGGTTGCAGGGCCCAGGAAGCCACCCACTGGTCGTGTGGTGGACCAGAGAGCGAGCTGGTCGCAAAGAACGAAGAGGGTGGAGCGCACGGTGCGTTCAAGTTCTGTTTCCTTCTCACGGGCTCAATTCGCTGATGTCTGTGCAGGGAACTCTATCATTCACTGCCGCTCAGCTGCTGGATACGTACTGTGCTCATGACATTCGTCATGACCTGGAGTCGGCTGTATGGCTCTTGTTGTCTACGGTGCTGCGTCACACTGTCACAGTCAACATCCGGCTTCAGAGGGAACGCGATCGCTATGCCTTGTACTCCGAGCACTTCGAAGCCAATACTGAGCATGACATGCGTGCCAAGAAGATATCGTTCATTTTAAGGAGAATGTATTGGGAGGTCAGGGGCAACAAACCCCTCAATAAGCTCATCCGCGATCTCCGTATTCTCCTCCTCATAGCCTACGATCCGTTCCGGGACGACGAAATGGTGGGGCCTCGGATGCCTTTGATATACCAGACCGTTCTGTCGGCTTTCAACGGGGCTCTCGCCTCGTCTGACTGGCCGGAGAACGACGCGGCACTGCCTTTCAATCCACCTAGGCCTCACGATGACGATACTAGTAGCCCCGAACCGAGAGGGACGAAACGCCCCAAGGAGGATGGCGACTCGGACGACGACGACGCGGCCGACGCGGAGGACAGCAAGCCTGTACACAAGAAGCCCCTGCTGGGATAGCCCGCTTGGCAATGAAGTTCAAGTCGAAGCCAACACGTCCAAGGTCACGAGTAGTACCTGTAGAACGCATGTCAGAACTTCTGGCTCACAGTTCCCCTCTTGCCTTTCCACTACTTCTTGTCCCCATGCATGTATCCTATAGATTGCCGGACGACCTGGATGCCGTTTCCCCTCACCATCATGGTTCCGTGTTCCTTTCTGTTGTGTGATCATTCGTAGACTGTAGTGCGACCATCGGTGGTAAATCGGTGGTTAACTAAAACTGGTGTCAATGTCGGGCACTTTGATCCTCCAGTGAATGAACAGTGCGTGCATATGCGAAGCGACGACCATTGTATTCCGACCCACCAGCCTCGTTGCGTACGCGACAGCAGAAGCTCAGACCGCAATACAAGGACACACTCCTTGCAGTTCTCACTGTGACCAAACATTCAGATCTAGTCAGTGCCCAACGTTTCAATAAACATGTCCGCTCCTACGCGAACAACTACGTAAAATCAAGCAGTGCATCGTGATGCTTTTCGGTCGTGGTATGTAGCCCCACGCAGTCCAGGGCCCCATGTACCCTTACGACTGGTTGTCCGGCCGGAGGGAGCGCACAACCTTGCCTGCATGAGACCATTCAGTTAGACTGCACTCGAGTGCAACGGCACCGTATACGACGCACCAGCTCTCCAGATCTCCTGGTCGTCGATCTCCTTGAGCTCCTTCGCGAGGTCCTGCCGGTACGTCGACCGGCTGTTGAACTCGAGGCTGCGCCGCGTCTCCGTGCCGTTCTTCACGCTCTCGTACAGCTTCTCGAACAGGGGCGTGTTCGTCTCCTCGAAGACCTTGGCCCAGTCGAGCGCGCCGCGCCGCGCGGTCGTCGAGCAGGCGTTGTACATGTAGTCCATGCTGGAAATAGCAGTCAGAGATGGTGTGCGCGACGAGGCGGTGACACGCACCCGTGTTGGCCGATCAGGGGGTAGAGCGACTGCGTCGCCTCCTCAACGGTCTCGTTGAAGGCCTCAGACGGGGTGTGGCCGTTCGCGCGGAGCACCTTGTACTGTGCGCAGAAGAGACCTTGGATGGCACCCATGAGCTGCACGACGTCAGTCTACCTGTGCGACGTCCCAAAGACATGACACGTACGACACCACGCTCGCCGTACAAGTCAGAGTACACCTCCTTCTGGAAGGTCGTCTCGTACATGTACCCAGAGCCGATGGCCACGCCGAGCGCGACCGCCTTCTCCGTCGCCTTGCCGGTCACGTCCTGCCACACAGCGACGCTCGAGTTGATGCCGCGGCCCTCCTTGAAGAGCGTGCGGACGGTCCGGCCGGAGCCCTTGGGCGCGACGAGGATCACGTCGACGTCCTTCGGCGGGATGACGTGCGTGTCGTCCTTGTACACGACCGAGAAGCCGTGCGAGAAGTAGAGCGTCTTGCCCTTGGTGATCAGCGGCGCGACCGTCGGCCACGTCTGGCTCTGCGCCGCGTCCGAGAGGAGGTTCATGACGATCGTGCCGCGCTTGATCGCCTCCTCGATCGGGAACAGCGTCTGGCCGGGCACCCAGCCGTCCTCCTGAGCCTGCTTCCAGCTCTCGCCGCCCTCGCGTACACCGACGATGACGTTGAGGCCGTTGTCGCGCGCGTTGAGACCCTGGCCGTGCCCCTGCGAGCCGTACCCGATCAATGCGAGCGTGTCGTTCTTGAAGTAGTCCTGGAGCTTGGCCAGCGGCCAGTCGCTGCGCTCGTACACGACCTCGTCGGTGCCCGCAAAGTTGAGCGTCTTGACGCCACGGGTTCCCTGCGATGCGTCGGTGTCAGTTCACTCAGTTTTCAGCCACAGTAGCATGGGTAGCGCTCCCAAACATTATAACATGCACAGACACACGGCTGCATGGGCGCAGCTGCGTGCCACAGTCGGAGCATCAATGAATAGGAAACATGTACCAGCCAACAAGTCGTCGGCTCGCCTAGGTAAAAAGTTGTACTCACCGCGACAGTCGACCTCTTCGACGTAGCAGCCGCAGCCCTCGCGAGGACAGAGTACGCCGCTGTCTGGGCGGGCTTTACAGCAGCCTGCGCAGCGACGCGAGGGGCACGACGGGCAGCAGCACGGACAGCAGAGCGGGCGACGAAGGAGGCCATGATGGTTGTGGGGAGAGCTGGTGAGCGAAGAGTCAAGCGAACTCAGTTTTGAGGCGAAGCGCTCGAGTCACACACTTATGGGCGCTTACCGCGCCCTGTTCGCTCAAATTCACGGCGCCATTCCGACGGCACCTCAAATCAACCGCTGTCTCATGATGTCTGTAGCCACCGGCAATCGAACGAGGGACAACAATCCAAATATTTCTACCAGTAGACACTCAGTCCGATGCATTACACGAGAGCTACAACAGAGCGGGAAACTTGACCCGACACACGACACAACTCAAGAAAATAGAGACGACCCAAGAAAGCGCGATGCCAAGAGTGGTCACCTTGATCACTCGCCCTTGCCACTCTTTACAGAGTCCTGCCCAAACAACATCTCGTCCACCTGCGCCTTCTTTCCTCGCAGCTGCAGCACGAAGCCCCAGATGGGGGTCAGGAACGGCACGAACATCGAGACGCGCGACCGGTACGCTCTGTACGCCTCTGGGTACTTCCCCAGCGAGATGCTCTCCGTGAAGCGCGTAGACGAGACGAACAGCGTACAGAGCACGAGCGCGGGGGCCAGCGGCCAGATTGGCGTCACAGCGGGCGGCGAGGCTGACAGGGTCAGGTTGGGTGCCTCCGGGGCGAGCAGCGGGAAAAGCGTGATGATCGCCTGCACAGGCGGCCGCGTCAGGGCGGACGAATGAACGTACGGGCGAGAAGACTTACCCAGAACGCCTGCTCGCAAAAGAAGTTCGGGTGTCGGGACCACGCCCAGAGGCCACGGGTGACGAACCCCCGCTTCGCGTCGCGCGGCGTCCAGCGGATGCGCGCGCCTGGCCAATCGTCCTTCGTGTGCACGCCGGTGTGCTTGTACGTCTGGAAAGAGTATTGCTGGTTGTCCGCGACGAACTCCATCGCGATGTCCGCGAGCGCGAGCGCGCCGAGGACGTAGTCGGACGTGCTGAGCTGTGCGGGCTGCTGGAAGGCGGCGATGTGGGTGGGGATGCCGAGGAGTAAGAGTATGATGTTCTGGATGACAGCTGATGGAAGGGCCGTGTCAGGGGTGCCACCAGGAACTCAGAAAGAGGCAGGGAAGATGCACCGATGAAGACGAAGTTGACTATCTGGAAGAACCACGTCGGCACGTTGTCCCGCACAATCTGCCAGCGGTAGTCTTCGTCATGGCTGCCAGACACGCTGAGTATATCTTCATGCGTCCCACTGTATCACCTACATATTGAACAGCCCCCTTCTCCAAGTATTGTATGACAGGCTAGGAGGGTCGCATTGGTGGCTGCTCAGTTATGCAAGTAAAAGTCACTGACCGGCACATCCAAGTGAACTGCATTAAAGTGTGAGAATGAGTTGCACAGTATGGCTCGAGCACTTACCACCAAAGCAAACATCAAGAGGGCTCGAGGGCTATAGTTGTCTGCAACCAGTGGGTGCACAGACTCTGGCGTGTAAGGCCAAAACGGGAGCGGAGGCTCTTGGGGCCAGAGCGGTAGTAAAGCAAAGTACGCCGTGTAGATAGTCGGCATGAACGTCCATATTCTATCCACTTGAGAGACGTTCCCGGTGATGACAGAAAGCACCCATGCCACGAGGGTGGTTCCTGTGCAGAACTTGAGAGGCCATGCGAACGAGGCGGGTATGCTTCCGCGTATGAGGGCAGCGTACGGTACCGATGCCATGAGCTTCGAGGTCGCAGGTAGAATTCGGGTAAGTTTTAGAGGATTCCAGAGAGTGTTTCGTCTAAGTCGTCGTGAGGAGAGAACGTCGTTGGACAAGGAACAGCTTCGTGCACTTCGCGGCGGCAGGGAGACGGTGACGCGCGTCGCGCGACCCTCGTTACCCCGCATCACGTGGTGGGCACCATTCCGCCGATTATGTAAACGACGGTGGTGTCGCGGCTCGCCACCCGAGTTGTCGCCAAGTTGTCGCCGACGACCTCCTCCAACGTACCTCTAGTCTTTGATCTCCTCCGTCAAGCACTCTACGCCTATATCACCTCAGCATGTCGACCCCGGTCATCATCTCAACTTTCGCACCGTTCTCGACCCTCTCACTCTCTGCCCCGTTGGACGCCTCGATATCGACTCTCTACGACCTCGTCGCTGATCGACTTCCCGGGCTGCCCTCCGACCTTGTCTTGACACCCCACCGTGGTTGTGCACCGTCTCCTGACGCTCTTGTCTCTTCTCTTTTGCAAGAGGACAACCATGGACCGTCGTTTATCTCGCTGCGACTGGTGCCGCGCCTGAGGGGAGGCAAGGGTGGTTTTGGCTCCCAACTGCGTGCAGCTGGTGGCCGGATGAGCAGCCAGAAGACGAGCAACAACGATTCGTGCAGAGACCTTAGCGGGCGGAGGCTGAGCACGATCAAGGAGGCGAAAAAGTGAGTCCGCGTCTTGCTTCTTGAGTCTCATGCGACGCTGATCACGTACTGATCTGACGTGCAGGCTGGCTGAGTATATTGAGAGCGAGCCGTTGCGGAAGAAGGCTCAGCAAGAAGCCCAGAGGGCGAAACTCGAAGCTCTAGAGAAGAAGCTTGGCATCGTCCATTCGGCAGATGGCTCCAGCAGCGTGACAGAGCCTCTGGCCGGCACAAAGCACCGTTTGGACGACACGGAGTACTTGGAGCAGAGCCGCGAGATTGTCGACAACGTGAAGAATGCTGTGTCAGTCGGTGAGTACGCTCCCCCGGATGGATGGATGAGTCACGTCAGCTGAGCCGGTCATCAGCCATGCTGAAGAAGAGGAAGAAGGCAAAGTCCTCCCAAAGTCCACCAGCTGATAAGGACAAGACGACTACAGTATCGCCGACCGTTGCCCCTGCAGCAGCAGCACCGTCCACTACAGCCGCGGCCTTGGATGTCGCACCATCCGTCTCGGAGAAGATTCTAGCGTCTGCTACGACCGCGCCTGTAGTTGTCGCAGCCGCCTCCGCACTTGCTGAGGTTGCTAGCGCGTGACTTGATTCCACTTCCGCACGTTATATTGTCTCTGTGTTGGTAATGTATCCAGGTATTCTTCGGTCGTCATACAGGCCCACGTCCGTCGATATGTGACTTTCGACGCGCAGGTTTCAGACCGGCGGGATGGATCACGCCACATGGCACGACCGTAGGATCCGAGGGCGTACGTGTGAGTACACATACGCCTCCATGGCGCCCGTTCATCTGGAGTCATGTCCGGCTCAAGTGCTCGGGTTGTTTACCAAGACTGATGGCGTGTCGGCCATCGCACGAGCGCTGAATTGCGAATGCATACATACGCACTGACCTCAGGTCTCAGCTTACGTCGAGGACATGTGCCCTCGACTTGGGCGCTCACCAGGCGTATATAGCTCACGGTCGATCCTTGTCTTCTCAGCACTCACCGAGAATCGCACCTATTAGCCCTTTACATCATTCACAGTAATCCACAAGCATCGCCATGTCTAGGGACGATGTTGCATTCTACGGCTTCACCCCCGTTCCTAGAGACCCGGACGTGCTGTTCAAGGACCACCCTACCGCGAGCGGGCCTAACCCGAAGCAAGACTTGTTTACGGCCGACGACTTTCCCTTCCCGGACTCCGCAGTCGTTCGCGCGGTGAAGGACTTCGTCAAAGTAGCTCGCTGCTCTATCTCGCGTCTTCCCACAGCTGACCGACGTGATTCGCAGAAAGAGCTAGACGAGCAGACGTACAACCACAGCAACCGCGTATACATCTACGGCACGCTCTCACTTCACGCTCTCTGTAGCGCGCTGACTGACATCTGCGGGCGGGGAAAGGTACCGCACTCGTGAAGACGCACTTCCCGAGCTGGACGTACGACAGCGAGACGTATTATCTCTCGTGTCTCCTGCACGACATCGGAACGGCGGAGCGCTTCCTTGCGTCGACGAAGATGTCTTTCGAGTTTAAGGGCGCGATCGTCGCGCGCGACCTCATCCTCCAGCAGGGCGGGCCGGAGGACCAAGCAGACAGTGTGTGCGACGCGATCATCCGACACCAGGATATTTTCGTGAAAGGGTGTGTGTAGATTATCCTACTTTCATCCGGGCCCTCGCTCTAATAGTTCACGCGGGACAGCGGAAACATCACCATGATTGGTCAAATCTTGCAGCTGGCCACTATCCTTGGTGAGTATCGCTATGCAGACCGATCACCGGACAATACTCATTCGTCCAATTCCCACATAATATTGTTTCGTAGACAACGTCGGGATGTAGGCCCCTCCTCACGTTCGGTGTGAACCTCGGTACTGACCTGAGCTCCCGCCACAGCCGCGCCAACCTCATCCACCCGCGCCTCATCGAGACGACGACGACGGCGTTCCCGCGCAAGGGCTGGTCGGAGCACTTTGCGCGCGTGATCGAGAAGGAGCTCGCGCTCAAGCCGTGGTGCCACACGTCCACGTTCGAGGTGCCGGGCTGGAAGGCGGGCGTGCGGAGTAACTTCGCGACGGACGTGCGGGGTAACGATGTCATGCGGCCGTTCGACTGAATCTGAGGTATGTACCACGGAGGCGAGCGCGTTTGGTGATGTACTGTCGGCGTCGTGAGGTCGCGTCTATCGACAGTTGTCTGTTCAGGCTGAGGCGGGGCCACGCTCGCTTCGACTACAACACGCAAGACCATGAATTTCTAGAGGAGAATTGCGGCGATGGCGGGTGTCCGAAGAGGCGAAGCAGGCAGAGTACTTGTGCGTTATCGGTCTGAGGTTGCACCCTCTGACCCGCAGCACTATGCCGCCTGGTCCTACATACTTGATTGGGGGTTCACAACACAGACGGTTGGGATCCCTCCGCTGTGGCACTCAACATCGACAAGGTAGGAAAGTGGGACAGGATTAGATATGTCATCCGTGAATCACATCGTGGAGACCCCAGCCGTTTTCTGACGACAAAGTGAAACACAATTCGATGAGTGGTGATGGATTGGGAGTACACGGAATTCAGATGAAGGATCTAGTCAGAAGTGCAAGCGTGCAACAGATAGGGCGGAATATGGACAATACGAAACGTACAGGTAGAGGCCTCTATAACTCACGAAAGGGTTGACCTCACTGGCAACTTCCCAGTCGTTACGAAGCCGGCCAGGTCCAACCATGGACATCTTGGCTTGACACCGTTGCAGATTGCAGCCCGCCGTGTTGGCGGCATCGCCTTCTTGTCCTCGTCGGCATCCCTGGAATGCGTCCTGCGGCGGCCTCCTGCCCGTGGAGCCCGAGCTGTTGCCATCGCGAGGAAGTGTGAACGTCAAGGCGACGTCGTTCTCTGGCCAGTCTGACAAGGCAAGATCCCGTTTGAAGGTCGTCAATACTCCCTCTGAATCGCGCGGGAAAAGAGGTGGGCAAGCGAGTGGGCGGGCGAATGAGCGGGCGGGCGAACGAACAGGCGGGGTGGCGGGAAAGCACTGGCAGGTGGACGAACGGGTGAGTAGATGCGCGCCTTCATGCATGGAGATCGTGCTGATCGCGACTCGACGCGTCCGTCTGTAGATTACGTGCATGCTCACTGGGACGCAGGCCGTATCGGCCGTATCGTCCTCCGTAGTGCTCTCCTCATTAAGGTCGCGGCCATGAACGAGTAACTCAGTAAGCATTCGCGCTTGCAGCCACCCCATCACCCACTCATGACGACCTCTCCACGGCCGCTTCAAAGGCTTTGTCGAGGCCAAGGACGGCAAGCTCTTCATCGAGGGCAAGCTCATCACTGTCTTCTATGAGAAGGAGCCACAGGACATCGGGTGGGGCTCCGTCGGCGCGACCTACTACATGACCGATGTCTTCACCACCGTCGAGAAGGCATCCGCACACTTGAAGGGCGGCGCTATGCGAGTCAGAAGACTGCCGAGCGGAAACGGCGGGCAAGCAGGTGAGCAGCCAGGCGCGTGGGCGGACGAACGGGCGGGCAAGTGGGCAAGAGTGCAGGCGAACAAACGGTCATGTCTCGCATTCACTGCGTCACTGTCATCAATCCAATCGCCATGACTAGAATACCTGTGATATGCGAAGTCCTTCACAGTCCATGCAGTCCGTACCATCAGCGTATGTTGTCCTTGCTCGCTCACTCGGCCATGTCCATGCGATTAGCCTGAGCAATTATGCCTTCCGTCAGCTGCGTAGCGGCCCTAGCCTTCGCCTTTGCTTGCTCACCTCGCAAGACCCATGGGCCCGATGAAGACGGCCCTGCCGAATCACTTAACGCGTAGTTGGGGCGAGGGGCGGCCTGCCTGTCCGGCGGTTGAGGTGTTGGCACGATTACCGTCCCCGGGAACGGCGGATCCGGAGCGTTGTTACGCTCAGGTGCTGGCGGGTTCTCTCCTTGCCGTCTACGTCCTGCTTCGATTTCCTGCAAGCGGGCCTCCACGCGTTGGCTCACCAATTCCGCGAGGCGATCCTCAAGCCTGAGGACCGAGTCCGCGAAGACGTGCGCAAGCTCCTGATCCCGAGGGGCCCGAGCCCGCTTGATCTGCAGGTCTTCGAGAGACCGTTCTAACTTGGCGATCCGCTTCTGGGTCTCCGAGTCCGCATATAGTGAATCCTGTGTCGTCTTCTCGTCCGGAGTTACCCTTCGCCTTCTCTCGCGTTCAGACTCTTGCTGTAGGCGTGCTTCAGCATCACCTCGGGCTGCGTTCTCGCCCCGCCGCTCCGTGACAGCCTGCTCGAGGTGCTCGTGTTTCACCTTTCCATCCATGAGCATCGGGACAAGTTCCTCGAGGTTCTGTCGCCTCGCCTTCTCCTCCTCAAGCTCCTGTACTTCTTCGATATGTTGCCTCGACTCTGCTGCCTTCATCTCGATGCCGTGGGTCTCGGTAGGCGGCGATAGGAGAATGTGACGCGGATTTTGTTTCTTTGAACGCGGCTTCATGACAGGGTTATCAGCATATACTGTGATCGAAGATAATGTATGCATACTCACCTTGGGCATTGCCTCATCAGACATGGTGACGCTGATCATTCCCTCGGTTTTGGGGGTCTGCTTGTGGTGTTGCACCTTCTGTGTGCGCGCCTTGGACTCTGCTGCCTCAGTCTCAGGCTCGCTATCTGAACTGATGACTATACATTCAGCCTTGGGCTCGCGAAACCACTTAGGCTTGTGCGAGGCCGGCTTGCTCTCGTGGATCGTGTATGCGTCAGGCTCAGATTCCACTGCCTTCCACTTACCCTTTTGTTTCCTGGTGAACGCATCCGTTTCCATCATGGCATAGTCGTCAAGCCCTTCACCAGCCTTCTTCACCTTCTTGACCACCGTGGCTGCCTTCTCATTGGCAGTGTCAGAAGCGGGTGCTGCTGGCTTGTTGACGGCGAGCTTCAAGTTGGAGGGCCCGGGCATGTGCTTCGAGGTCGTGCACATGGGAGTAGGCTTCGTGGCAGTCGGTTTCACTGGGGCTGGCTTCACGGACACTGCAGGCTTCACAGGCGCAGACTTCGAGGGAGCAGGCTTCAATGGCGCAGGCTTAGTAGGTGGCGCAGGTGCAGGCGTGGAATTGGGTGGTACGGGCAGGGGCATGGGCTTATCTTGAACTCGGACAGGCAGGTCCTCAATAGGCGGGTCCTTGATGCGCGGATCGTCGATGTCAGGTGCACCATCCGGATCGCTAGCTGCCCTGTGGGACTTCTTCATCACCTTCAAGTCGCCCTTGTACCCTGGCATCTTTTTGCCCCGCTTGACGGCCTTGCTGCGAGCAGCAACCCAAGCCAAAAGTGCAGGTTTTGCGAATTTGCTGTGCCCATCCATCGTCTCGAGGACGGTGATGAATCGGTCGCGGCGATCATCCCAGATCGCGAGTGTTGGGATAGCGAGTCCCTGCTCCTCGAGCGCTGAAGTGAATTCGCAGAATGCTATCGCTTTCATCTCAGATGCCGGTCCCTTCATTGGCTTCCCGCTTGTCAGGACTCTTGCGTTCAGCGTGCAGGGAGAGTGTGCAGTTATACACTCAGCACACCGTCCACCAATTGTGTCATTGACGTAATGGCACTTCAGCTTGCGGTTGATGCAAGCATCACACTGATAGGGCTTTTATGGGGTCAGAAATGGAGGTGCAGGCATAGACGGAGGATATACCGGGAATCCAATCACTTTGCGAACACCCATATCCTTGTTGCTGGCAGACTCGTCTTCAGAGCTGAGGTCATTAGCCATGACAGCGGTTGACGTTGAGGGGCCAGCAATGTTTTGGAGCAGGATGAACTTGCTTTCCTCAGTGGACTCGGACAGCGATCTCCTGCAAGGCGCCCTCGCTTTTGCACCACTGGCCATGTTCTTCCCCTTGGCCGTGTTTTCCACCTTCACAGTCTCCTTTGCCTTCTTCACATTCCTGTCATCCTGGGCTTCCTCCTGGAGCTTGCGCTTTGGCACACAATCAGAGCCACTGGAGCCTGCAAGCACATTCCCTGGGATGGGTGCAGGAGCCTTCCCAGCAGTGTTTTTGGTAGGCACTGTAGTGGGATCTGCCTGCAGGCGCCTATCACCCTCTGCTATAGTTAAGTATCCCATGCAATATATGGAAGTACCAAGAAAAACACACCTTGTCTCCACCAGAACACAGATCTTGCTGCATGGCCGGAATAGTCCAATGTGTCATCCAAGTAGCCCACGCCAACAATTGTGCTCAACTCTACTAGGTCCTCAAAGTTGAATTTGTCGAGCTTGAACTTCTTGTGCTTGTACACAACACTCAGAGCCATCGCCAATACACGGGGCATCCTGAGCGTCCTCGCTTTCGCATACTTCTCCAAGGTGGGCCAGTGTGATATCTTACATATTTCAGCAAACCCACTCAACTGCGATCAAACGATGATTGTACCAAACTATCGCTGAGTGACGACTGAGCAGTCTCGCGTTCCTCCGCT
This sequence comes from Fomitopsis pinicola, assembly GCA_001931775.1. NCBI lineage: Eukaryota > Fungi > Basidiomycota > Agaricomycetes > Polyporales > Fomitopsidaceae > Fomitopsis > Fomitopsis pinicola. Next base: position 44,614 of record MPVS01000218.1, read on the forward strand.
GGGGCGCCGAGGGCCGCGTCGACTTTGCCGGAGAGGGTAAGGACGAGCTCCTTGAGTTGCGGGGGGGTAAGGCATTCAATGACACGAGGAGACATGGAAAGAGAGGACACGTAAGTGATAGGGCGAGGCAGTTGGTTGGTTGTTGCAGTTGAAAGGCGAACTTGAAGATCGAGCGCGAACAACGAATCACGATCCAGGTCACGGGGTTTCTCACGGGCACCGACTCGGACTCTGCCACTTTCCGTCCTGGCCAGTGACCACCACTGCCTGCGGCATCCACATCCACATACCACGACATCCCCTCGCACACTTCGATATTTCCCCCCAAGTTCCGCAAATACAGATCCTTTCGCCTCCTGCCCGTCAAAGCTGGCTGCCGCTTCACCTCCCTATGCTCCGCCAGACTCTTGGATAGTTCCTTTTGCTTCCCCTGGTGGTCACCGTTGTATCGTCGGCCGCTGCTGATAGCTACAATCCTTCTTCCTGCTCCCAGACTGGGCTGTCCTCGAGGCCACCTCAGGCTTGCCCGTGTTCCTCAAGCAACGCGGGTAGAATTGACACTTGGGCATTTCCGTCTTTGCCGGGTCCTGCCTCGGTCCCCAGGTGAGTTCGCTGCCAGTTTTGCCTTCTCATCTCATCCGGCTTTACCCACACGCAGTTCCACTGTAGTCAAGTCCTATAACACCGCGTTCGCAAGATCCCAGGAAGGCGAGACTGCGCGGGCCCCCGGATAACTCGCATCCGTCTTCAGGGGCTGGCTTTCGCAACGGACCCCGCCGCTACCGTCGCTGCCGTCGCGGGCGTTTCGACTGAACTTATCAGCAAATCGTGCATTCCCCTGATGCTGCCTCGGACTGTCGGACATCTGAAACTATCTGTGGCTTCTGAGAGCGGTCCGAGGGATCTAGGCACTCCGTCTCGCCAAACCGCCTAGTTATGCCTTCACGGAATATAGATGGGTGCGACCAAAGCCTGTGCTGTGGCCGATGCTGGCGCGCCGTGTGCTGTGTCAGTGTGTTCACTCAATGTCAATGAGTAGCAGAGTAGCGGGCAATATTTAGATATGAAATTTGAATATCATGCACATCATGTAGATGCCAGTCAGTATCCGCCGACGGGAATCAACAATACTCACTACAAGGACTCGAAAGTGCGGAATGGGATAGGGTAAGGAGTATACATTGCGAAATCTATGTCCGGAGTATGGTAAGCGTGTGATAGATAGAGCGTGCCACCGGACAATAGGTCGAGAGGAGACAGACAGGTCAGACAAACATGCATGACGCACTGGGGTATCAGTGAAGCAGTTCTGCTCGTCGTCGTCATGCGAGTCCTCTACAAACGGATGGGCTTCCAAGGCTAGGTCCGATCATAGGTCTCTTGGCTGGACGCCGGCGCTCGGGAGTGCTGCCTCCCCCGTCGGCCAGATCGCCCTTGCCCCTTGCCCTCTCTAGGATGATTGCGCGCTGTTGTCATCGCGAAGAAGTGTGAACGGTAAGGCGGTGTCGTTCGTTGGCCATTTTGAGAAGGCGAGGGCCCGGTTGAAAGCGGTGAGGACGCTCTCGTACGTCAAGGGAGTTGATTTTCCCCGCGATGCGTTCTGCTCGTAGGCTAGGTCCCAGAGATCGCGGACAAGCTTATTGAGGGGTTTGTTGTCCTTCACCTCCCACTCCGCCTTTTCGTGGAGGTACATCATCTTCTTCTCAAAGCTGCCCAGTTCACCAGTGGCGCCGAAGCGTTCGAGGTACAACTTGTTTCGATCAAGTTCCTTCTTGGTCCTGACATGGACTTGCAGAGTGTGACGGAGCACCATGTACAACAGGAGCCATACGACCGACTCCAGGTCATGCCGAACGTCGTGAGCAACGAACGTTCTCAATATCTGAGCGGCCATGAAGAATAGGGTCCCCTGCACGGTGAGAACCGAGGTCAGCCACATAGAAAATGTTCAAAGAGAGGGCAGAATGCACCGTCCGCTTCTGTATCTTCATTCTCTGCATCCAACTCGCCCCCTGGTCCGCAACATCACTGGACGGCATCTCACTCCCTGCGACTAGGGTGGGTATGTCGTCCACAGTGGATCCAGACCGCTTCAAGTTGACCACGCTTTGGTCGTATTCCTCTACATACGCCGCCCACGCCTCCTTGCCGGCAGGTCGGCCAGCTAGCTCGAGTGCCTCCATCCAGTCGAAGGAGTAATTGAGGTCGAGCCAGAGACCGCCGAACATCCCGCCGTCATCGGTCATGATGTTCCCGTCGCTGAGATCATGCTGGATGAGTCCGGCAATAAACGCCAGCTTGTGCCCTGGAAGATGTGTCGGGTGAGTATCACGACGAAATGAATGTCACTAGATAGGCTACGCACCAGTTATTGCATTGCGAATTGCGATCACCATCTCCTTCGTGGACTTGAAGAACGACAGAGGCCGGCCAACGGTCTTCATCAGGAGCCGCATGTGGTTCCGCTCATTGGATTTCGCCCCCTCCCGGCTCTTGTCACGTAACCAGGCGCAGATCGTACGCTGGTAAACATCGTAAACCGGAGGGCGGTCCACCTCACCCGGAGCGAGGTAATTCAAATCTGCTTCGCTAGGAGACGAGGCGCCCGTGTTGTTGCTCTTGATATCCACTAAGTCATCACCCGCGTCGACGTCCGGAAACCCGTTCACAGAGCTCTCGTTCACTGTTGCGAGGTCGCCCGCATGGGTAGGTGCGCCCTCGTCGTTCACTTCGTCTTTCGACTCATTGTCGGCGGCGATAGAGGGCAGACGACCGTCGCTGCGGATGCCAAAGCCGTCGCCGGTTGCTGAGTCTTGACATGGCACGCCAAATTTCTTGCACGCTTCCATCAGCTTTTGTAGGTTGTCGCTGCCGCAGAGCAGCACGCAGTTGACCGTAAAGCACGTCCTCCAGGTCTCGCGTGAGTTGCCGCCAGGCGTCCTCGATGGCCCGCCGGGCCGTTCCCACGTCTCCACCTCGTACGCGTCTGAGACTCTCGTTGCACGGGAGAACAACCTTGTACTGAGGAATCGGATCCGGTACATGATGTACCACTTCGTAGTCTTCGCTGACCCATCGGGATCGTACTCTGTCACAACGGATACCCACCGGCACGCCCTCCTCTCGTCCTTCGTGAGAGGCTGTTGCGGGGGGCTCGGCGTCTGTAGCAGTTCGTCGACCTTATTGCAATCCGCCTCGGATGCCGCACTGATGGTTGGATCCATGCCCACAAACATTCCAGGCTCGCCAGTGCGTTGCTGTTTGGCGACTCGAGTAGGCTGAATCATAGAACGAGTCCAAGATCGTGTAGTAGCCTTGGCGGAAGGAATGGTTTACGGTTGCCCGCTAGTCCGAGGTTAACCGCCGCGCGCCACCGGCCTCCGCCACACTGCGTCCGGCGACGACCTCCATATTGTACGGGCTCTGACTCGCTCAAACATCACGGTGGCAGCCTGGAAACCTCTCTGAAGTGCTCCCCAAGCCAAATAAAACCTTCCAAAGCTGTTTGAAGGGCTGTGGGGGTACACAGATGCACGATCAATCGATGCTGAAGCCTGGAGGTCGCAAGCGCCCACGCCAGCTGGCAGTGCCGATGGCATACAAGGAGAGACGAGGAGATATTTGAACGAGGTATGGCTCTACCGGAAAGGCATTCGGGATGTTCAGTGGAGCGGAGCAAGAGATGGGTGCGAGGGTATGCAAGAGTAAACAAGAGTAAAACTGAAAGCTAAGTTGCCTGCCTCAGCCTTCGTGCGTCCTGCGCAGCTGGACTTGCCGTCACCACTCCCTCCGATCCTACACACTTAGTCAAGCTACAAGCCCTGTGCAACCGCAGCCAGCACCGGCGAGTGCGGCCAGGATCATCCTCTCTCACTACCAGCATTAACAAGAGCTACTTCAAGTTAGCAAAGCCTAAGAGCTGTGTCACTGAATGAGCATTCGTATAGTCAATCAACCGACATATATTTCGTTCCTGCAGTATACAGCCGTCCCCATTGACATGCAATCAGCCCGAAGTGTGTACCCAATATCTCAATATTTCAATGCTCCGGCCTTGCGAAAATATCGGCACTGCTAGCTGGCGTGGGCGCTTGCGACCTCCGGACTTGATTGCACATCTGTGTATTTTCACGGTCCTGAAGACAGCTTCAGCGGGTTGTATTGAGTTTGATAAGCATATCAGAGAAGTTTTCAAGCTGCCAGAGCAATGTTTGAGCGAGTAAGAGCCCATGCAATTTGGAGGTCGTCGCCGGGCTCGATGTGGCGGAGGCCGGTGGCGCGAGGCGTTTAACCTCGGACTAGCGGGCAACCGTAAATGGTTACGACGTCTGAAGACGCCGATGCAAGTTGAGGTCGACCACCATGCTCGTAGTGACAGAACTGCCGCAGAAAGTCGAACAGCGGATATGGGTCCTTCTTGAGGTCAATCGCCTGCGATACGACGCCGGCCGCATGGTCGAAGCGGTAGATCCGAGCCTTGTCACCGTAGATGCCGACGACGTACGCGCACAGCATTCGGTGCGTGTGCAACAGGTTTCTCCGGCTCTTCGCGATCTGTATTAACCCATAAGTGGGCAGCGCGTCCGTCTTGATCATAGCACTATCCTCGTCGACTGGGTCCTCTGACACGGCCGAGATCCCTTGCCATGTGTGTGCCCACTCGGTGTCGCTGCTGCTGGGAAGCGACATGACAACGATGGGCATGGTGTACATCAGGAAAAACCAACATGGCTTTTCTGTGCTTAAAATGCACCTTTAAGACATCAAGCACATAAAGCACTTAAAGCCCTGAATA
>MPVS01000219.1:2359-33308 GCA_001931775.1 Fomitopsis pinicola
GCGTCCGGCGAGGACTTGCCGTTGTACGGCGACGGCTTCTGGATAAGCGACTTGTTGTTGTCCGACGTCGAGGCGGGACGGTTTAGGAGGGTCTGGAGCGCTGTTTGCGTCTCCGTGGCAGCGGTGGTGAGTGCGGCGATTGCCGCCATGATTTGTGCAGGGCTCATCGACATTTCTTCTTCTTCTTCGGGTTGGGTTACGTCAAAGTCGATGGGTGTGGGTTCGGGAGCGGGTGCGACGAATCGATTGTTTTCAGTACACCTTTCGAATCTTTCGTCAGCTTCGGGGATTCCGGGGGCGCTCAGACGAAAGGGACAGGGTTGGATATCGCAGACTCGTGCCCCGCTCTCATCGGCTAGCACGTGCACATCACGTTGCGTAGCACGCTCATTAGCGTGAACAAGCTGTGAAGTCAGGCAGTACGAACTAAACCAACCCATGATGAAAAGGATGTTACTGCGGCACTCGGCTCGGAGGCATAGTGCAGTGCTATCCTCAAAGCGCCACCCGACCGCGTCTAACATTACGAAGTCTCTTATCCTATCACAGCTATGAACCGGGAGTCCGCGCGTACCGAGTCACCTTTGGCGCCCAGACTGATTTACGCTTAGGGGGCTAGTATTAGGCCGCAGGTCTCGAGGACCGCTTTGACACCTCATAGCACCGCCTTAGCCACACTGGCTGACCGTTGGTACGCTCAGTCTCCTGGACCTGTTGCGCCCACTTGACGACTGGAAGCACGAGCCCAGCGTCATACACCAGAGGTGTCCGAATCTTGCCGCATTTTATCCAATTTCCTGATCCGGCGTCCCATAGGGAGCGGCCCGGGGCTCAAGTCTAACCTATGCTGCATACCCTTGGCAGGGCGCTTGCCAAGGCAGAACACTCACCCTGGGGATCAACCCAGTGACCTGTGCCCAGCCGGGGGTTGAACCCCGACCGACTCTGAAAGCTCTTTGGATACGCGTGCTCACGGGGTATCCTCGGTGTAGAGAACTNCCGACTCTGAAAGCTCTTTGGATACGCGTGCTCACGGGGTATCCTCGGTGTAGAGAACTACGCTAAGGGAGAGACTACTACGCTACTGGCTACTGCCGGGCGGACTAAGCTTAGGGGTGCGATCGATCTGTCTTATCGATGCAAAGACTAGGTGTGTACGCGTCCTTCAGAGGCGTCGCAGGTAGAGATGAAAGATATCTCGTCCTAATGTCGCGGAGCTAGTCGACGCGCACAATAGAAAACGGGAAAGGTCTCGCCGGGATTGACCCCGTACGGACAAGGCTAAGTGAGGATGATACTCACCACTTGTAGTGGCAGACTTGGACGTCGATGCTTCACACGGCGTAGCGATACTAAGATCAGCTAGCACTCAAGTTAGATTAACATATACTAAGTACAACGGGTGTACTCACCTAGCACTCAAGAGGACGAGATGAGTGCTAGGGGAGCGAGTCTCTACTACTTATACCCCTCGGGTTTAGGGCAGGGCTCCTACATCAAGGTGTCGTCACATGCGTGAGGCAATTACAGCGTATAGTACAAGTCCATGGTACAAAGCGAGATAAAATAGTAAAAATAAAGTAAAAATTAGGGCCTAGCCGTGCCTACCACGACAGCCGGTACTCTCACTGCTTAAGGCTTAGATGGTAGGTGCCTAAACGGCACCAGAGGAGCGGACGGTCGGGGTAGCGGTTAAGCCCCCTGACGAGGACTTTCGCAGGTCCGAAACCGCTGCCCCTCGTCCCTCTAGCATCCCTCTCGGCTGGATGTAACGCGAGTCTGATCCTCGGAGAGGACTGTCCGACATCGCATGAAGGGTGTGGTCAGCCTGGCTACAGTTGTCCATAGACGTTTGTCTAGGGGCCCTCGTACCTCGGGCCCTTGAGACAGTGAATACCACGGGGCAGGCCGTTTCCGTAACGCGTAACGCGAAACGCGGAACGTCACGTCGCGTTACGTTTAGTGACGGTGACTTTGTCATCCTGCGGTGGCCCCTGCCAGTGGGAGACATGTACAGCCACAGACGCGTTACGTCTAGTATGTCATGCTTTGTGATTGCGCGTTGAACGAAGTGTATGCTTCCAAATGACTGCTATGGCTTGTAGTAAACTCAAAGTACTTACTTAGTGGCCGGCATGCAACTGATATGGCGAATGACAAATCATGCATCAATATTGTCGTCCTCATTCGGGCTTTTACTCCCAGCTACTGCCATCTAGCCACCAGCGCGGGCCGGAGGTCTCAGCCGAGACAGGTCGAGACGGCATTCTGCAACTAACCCCTCACTTCAAGTTACCACGGCAACATCTATGTCGGAGACGTGTGGCCAGACTGAGAAGTACTGAATGAGGAATCATTGTTAAGTCAAAGTATTCAGTCACGGTGCTATCCAAAAACAATAGACACAATAAGCCACAATGCCCCGAAACGACACGCTACTTTGTGACTAATTGTCACAGGCGTTTCGCAGTGACGTTCCGCAAGGGCGTTTCGGGAACGCGTTACGGAGACGCCCCTCCCAGTCGTACGGACGTTCTCCTCGTCGGAGACTACACACAGGGGCCACAGATCTCTCCCTCGCTTCTCCCCTCACTCTGAGACCGAGTTTTCAGGTAAGTTCCGTCGTTCTAAGTTATTGTTTGGAGTGTCTTACCTCTTTCTCCTTCTTTCGTCGGAAGGCCCACACAACCATTGGCTCCTCATTCCTAAGTGCGCTGTATTGACACCACTGAGGACCGAGATTATGGCGGTCGGCACTCGTTACAGCGAGAAGTGTAAGTGGTTTGTGAGCTTGTGGTATGAAGTCCTCGGCTGAACTTCCCCGAACAGTTTGTGCTCCGGACGCGGACTTGACGGTCTCTTCATGCGACGGAGTGCTCTTCAAGCTCCACAGGCAGAACCTCGCAGCCTACACTGATAAAACGGCTGATATAGACCCTGCTGCACCTATATCAGCGAACCCCGACGCCATGCACACAATCGTGACACTGACAGAGGACTCATCCACGCTAGAACTGCTCTTTCGGTTCGTGTGTCGCGAACGGCAGCCTGACATGCGCAATGTCAGCCTGGATATGTTACCAAAGTTAGCGGAAGCAGCGGAGAAGTATTATATCTATCCGGCTATAGAGGTATGCAAGATGAGGATGCGGTGGGCACAGAAGATTTCAAACTGTATTACGGTTGACTCAACGCCTTCTCAGAGCTGTCGCACCGGCCATTCCTCAAGAGGTGCTAAAGTATGCATCGGGACACGGTCATGACGAGTTATGTGACAAAGCAGCGCCACATACACTCGACGCCGACGCAAGCCTCGTCATCAAGCTTCTGGGTCCACAGCTCTTTACACATTGGGTGAGTCTGTCGTCTGACATTAGCATAGCATGAGGTCTTTGCCGTCTTAACGAGATTCGACATGTAGGTCATATACCGCGAGCATGCCATGCGATTCTACTTTGCCTTGTACACTTCAATCCCACCGGCACGTCAGCACTTGCCGCACAACGGCCCTCCTGGAAAAACGGAGTGTCAAGCGTGGTACTCTTTCTTGGGCGCAGTGCTTCGGAAGTCAGGAGCATCGCTATCGGCTGCGCAGGGCATCGAGAGTATCATCGAGGAGCACTACGATCTCCTTCCCGACTGTGGGGAATGCGAGAAGCAGTTACAACGTTGGGTAGCTGCGATCAGACGTCTCCACGCTATGCCGTCATTCTACGGCAGTCGCAGTCCTCCACTCTCTGCATACTCCGAGCTCGTATCCTTGCAATCCTCAGCGTCTTCCAGCGGCAACACTCCCCCTCTCGCGGGATTGGGGAACCCTCAGCGTGTAAATCCCAGTGTATTATCGAGTGCCACGTACAGTGCGCAGTGTGAGTGTTCAGTGGTGTTTACTGCTGTGTCGACGGCTCATATATACACTTTGAGTCTCCGCGCCAGATGCAGACATTGTCATGTTGTCATCTGATGGCGTCCTTTTCAAGTTACACAGGAGTAACCTCGGCTTACGCACGGAAGGATTCCCTGACGTCGACACAACCATACCTGTGCAAGATGAAGTCGTCCTGCTGGAGGAAAAGGCATCAACTCTGGAGCTGCTTTTCCAGTTCGTCTACCCTCGTCGGCAGCCAGACCTGACTAAGTTAGAAGCCAATGAACTGGCATTGCTATCAGAGGCGGCCGAAAAGTACAACATCAATTCGGCGACGCAGATATGTATGATGTGTATGCAGTGAGTGAACGCTATATCATAGTATTTGTCTATGCGTCCAAGTATGTTCGCTTACTCAGGGTCACACTGCTTTCAGAGAGGCTATACCAACGATCCCACTTTTAGTCCTGGCATATGCCATAAGGCATGGTTACAAGGAGCTAGCAGATGAAGCTGCCCCGCACACCGTCGATGAAGACGCTACACGGGTTCTGGACGTCTTAGGCGACATCCACTTCTTGCATTGGGTAAGTCTTCCAATATTTTTGTCCGTCGCGGACTGCGACTCGCGCTACTGTGATTCTCGGATGGCTCACCGTGCATCTCAAGGTGCTTTATCGTGAAAAGGAGCTAAAACTGTTCTTCAAGCAGCGATCGTCAGTGCGCAGACCACCCGAACACCTGCCCGGCGGCGAAGACGGCTGGAACCCCGACGAAGATTATCCGATGGATGAAACCGACGTAGCTTGTGGGCTATGGTTTCCTTTCGTAGGCAAGGTCTTAGAAGAAGCCGGTCAAAAACTATCATCTGTACGGAAGACGGGCGACATCATCCGCAAGCATAGTCGCCCTGTGTGCCAGTGCAGAGTATGCGAAGTCAAGGTCTGGGATTTCATGCACCCCAGGTCCTGGTATCTCGAACCGAGAACTTCGTGGACTGAATTCGTTAACACGTTGTCGAATGTATAACTTGGACGCCTGCTTCACGAACGTAAACAGGGTTTATATTCATATATCACCAATGTAGCGTACATCCTTTCGTCATGGCATGCGGTGCCACATACCGTGACACAACCTGCATCCGAATCGCTGTCTACACGACTCGGATTGACGCTCCGATGAAGACTGCCAGTGATCTTGTGCCAGAATCAAGCTGAGTGGAAAAAAAGAATCTGCTGCGCAGTGTGCACTTAGTGGCGGTGTCTCGACGATGTCGCGCAGAGGGAGGCCTTGCTACCAACGACGAGGTTTTCCCCTCATGGAGATGTCGTCCACTTGAGAGCTTTGAGTTTCTCTCCATGTACCCGGAGGGTTGCTGATGCGTTCGAGATGGATGCAGAGCACATGGTCGTTCTGTCTGAGTAACACCGTCCTGGACCAGTAGTTCGACACTAGATTGATATTCGTATATTCGTAGTAGTTTCATTTTCACCGGCGTGGTTCAAACGTTCATGACGCGGAATATCAGTTCACGTGATCGTGACCTCAGAGCGCCTGTCTATCTGAGTGGTCTGCTTAAGCTTGCCTCAGCGAGTTTACAGTAGAGTGCTGCATTCTTCACCGTGGAGACTGGCTTTCATGCACGTTGCATAAATTGGACCAGAGGTGCTATTCATGACCCGCTACGGACTCCAAATCAACAATCAAACCCCGTATCCACAAGCTACTCTGTGAACCTGAAGCTCGCAGGATATCCTCAGGCTCCAAGAGACGCTACACGGAAGCCCACCACGGACAACTCTGGTGGAAGCATGTGCATAAGGGGCTATCCGTGATGCCAATGAGCACGGGGGAAGCGGGCCGCAAACCTACTGAGAGGCATTCGAAGCTGACAAGGTTCGTGGAGAGGACATCCAGCACTCACAATCTATCCATACTGGCCAGACTCTGCGCCGAGACTCGAAGAGAAGACAGACACCAAGGTTCTTCGCCCTCCCATGAGGCAGAGCTTCTGGTACAACACGCGGTCTGTGTGAAGTCCTCATATAGCTGGCCAAGTCATCGATGCATTCGTGCGCTCTTCCCGATCATTGACCCCAGTGTGCTACTGGCATCCCCATACTCCGTTTCTAGCACAGGGCTTCAACATGAGTGATTCTTCCGATGCGAAATACAGTGAACGGTGTAAGTTATCCATCCCTACACGCTGGGGGCCTCGCGGAACCCAATTCACGATGATTTGGACAGTCAGAGCCGACGACGCGGATGTGACCATGGTTTCGTGCGACGGGGTGCTCTTCAAGGTGCACCGCAAGAACCTCGAGATGTACACGGAAGGCTTCCCGGGAGTTGACGTCCCCGTGCACGACGAGATCGTGCCCTTGACGGAGACAGCGGCGACACTGGAGCTATTGTTCCAATACATGTATCGCCAGCGGCAGCCCGATCTGAGCAGATTGGAGCCCGAACAGCTTGCAAAGCTGGCTGAGGCGGCCGAGAAGTACCAGGTATACTCGGCGATGGAAGTGTGCAAGATGCGGATGCAGTGAGTCTTTCCACATGAAACCTCACGTAATGTGTAGAAGTGATTGACAATCCTCTGTCACGCACGTCTGCAGGTCATTAATCGAGACAATGCCCATGGTTGTGCTGGGGTATGCAGCAAAACACGGGTACAAAGACCTTGCCAAGGAAGCTGCTCCGCATACGATCGATGTGAGCGCTGTCGAGGCTGCGACACATATGAACGTAGAATGCTTCTACAACTGGGTGCGGGCTTTTCGCAGTGTCCCTGCAGCGGTTGCCTGACCAGGACATCATACAGGTGCTGTACCGAGAGCCTTGGGTGGAGGCTATGCGCAACATCCAGCCGCCGAGAGGCAGGATGCTCCACAAAGGGATGATGTATACCTGCGAGCTGTGGTTCCCATTCCAGGCCGAGGTCCTTGAAGAACTCGGATCCTCGCTAGCCAATCTCCAGCGGTTCAGTACAATCGCAGCTATGCACCGGTCTATGGTGGAGGATTGCAAGCAGTGTACTCAACGCACCTTTGACTGGCAAAGCGCCGTCTACTCTCGTGTGAACGCTATACAACCATTCGCTCTTGCTGGCTGGCACTGAAATTAGATATTCCCCCTACAATCTCCCCGTAACGTACTTGTGCAATACATGGACATTCAGCGGGTCTTTTGTGCAGTAGGTGTTCCTTGTATCTTTCGGAGCGGTTCCACCCAGACAGGGCATGACGCCGGTCGGGCGACCTGTAATACAAGATCAGCGCAGCGTGTATGGTGGATGCGACGAGAGCCTCCAAAAACCCCTGTATTGGGTGGGATTTCAGTTGCTGAGTCTGATAATACGGGAGAACCAGCTGAACCATACCATAACGACGTCGAGAGCAATACACAGACTCAACCCGGGACTCAATCGAGACAACTCAGCGGCAATCCCTCCAGACTTGCCATGACCGCCGCCTGCATCGTCTTGCCCACGTCCGTCTTCGTCGTCGCACTCAGCACCGTCACGCTCGCATAACAGCCGTCCTCTCTCCCGACGACGCCGGACTCCGTCGGGAGCCTCGCGCCGCCGCACGTCTCCACGTCCGCCGCAAACGGGTTCCACAAGTTGCGCGTGAACACCCAGCGGTACGCCGCGGGGTCGGGGCAGCGCTCGACAGATGGATAGTTCACATTGAGGATCACGCTTGGCGGGAGGGACGGCGGGGCGGTGGCATTTAGGACGGTCCGGAGGAAGTGCACGGTGAGGGAGGCGTAGGTGTGTGCAGCGAGCGTGGAAGAGGCGTTTGGGGAGGAGGCGAGCGTCGTGTAGGAAACGTGCGCGCCCGACACGCCGGAGAAAGCGATAGCGGGCGTGCCTAGTTTGGAGGCCGCGGCCGCTGCACCGCTGTGTGGGATCGTGTGAGGAGGGCACCTCCAAGGAGGACATACACGTACACTGTGCCGGAGAACTGTGTAGTGAGGCCTAGGTTGGCTATATGCGCGTAGTTTGGATCAATGACGGCATGACGGCTCGAAGAGGGCACTCACGCCCAATGTTGGGCCCACTGACAAGCAGGTCTGGGCTAGATCCTTCAAAGAGCTGCCTCGAGAGTGTTTGAATCCCGTATCTTGCTGCATCGACACTGTCAATGGGAGCCATCCAGTCAGACGCCCCCGCGACTGCACCGTCCGGATTGCAAGACTTACGGATACGCGTTCACATAGTTCAATCGCGCTACTGCAACGTCACCCTCGCGCACACTCTGCACAACGTCCAAACTCACGTTCACTCGCGTTGGCACCTTCCGCAGGCGAGCCCGCCGGGCATGTATCGAACTCACATGGTTCAGTGAGGACCGTAGGCGTCCTCGAACGCGAGCCTGTGCCGGATTGGTCTAGCGCAGGAGCCGATAAGATGACCTGCGTTGCGTGAATCGCGCGTGTCACTCGCGTGGCTAGCACTCCGTCGAGAAGGAAGAGCGCACCTGATACCCAGTATCCACCAATGCATCGAACTGGGCACGGATTTGCGCGGTCGCCCAGCCGTCGTCGTTGCTTAGTACGATGCGCGGCACGTTCGTGGCTACGAGAAGGGACGCGGCAAACGCGGCTTGTGCTACCAACGGGTGGTACATCGTGGTGGCTAGGCAAAGAGCAGACGGATGGTCGAAGTTGGGTCGAGTGGTGGAAAAGCCGATACAACTTGAAGCTTGGAGCCTGGCCTAGGATTTCACGAAGGGGTGGAGCGGTGACGATGCATTCTCGAATATGCATAGCCACGGGGGTGTCGTTGCGGCCGTGAGTACGGAATGTCTGAACAAGGCAAGCACAACGTATGGACGCAACGGCCCTGAAGGGGATGTGTACGGTACATTGTACGTACGTGTGAGCGGGCGGTGGCGGCCACTACATACCAACACACCCCAATTTGGCAAGTATGTTGTTAGCTGATCCCATCCCTCAGCCAAAACGAAGCGCTCCGAGTGAAGCCGGCTGTCCTCCAGGTTGCCTCAAGGCTTGAATATCAGCATATATTCGGATATCAGATACAAGCGAGGAACCAGCGAGTCGTCATTCGTGAGAGTGCGCCAGGAAATCGAAGCAACGACCAGTACAAATACTACTAGTGGGATGACACAACCGTGTTTATCGAGGCGGCACAACATAGAGAAACAACTTGCGTATCGTGTACGATCAAGCCTCATCCTACATAATATGTCCTAGAACGAGCCTCCCCTGTCACGTCTCCACTCAGTGTAATTTTCTGACCAGCGCCCAGGCCAAGAGTAGTACCCATCTGCGTAGTAGTGAGGCGGGTCCGCTCCCGCCATCGGCACTGCCACCATGCCCGCACTTGTGCCCGCTTGCGGTGAAGTGGGCACGAACGGGTCTGGCTGCATTTCCTCGTGTGACCACCCCGAATGCAGGCTCCTGCGCCGCTTGCGCTCGTGCTCGCGGGCGTTCACGCGAACACCGGAGAGCAACATGTGCTGCATGTCGGCGAGATCCCTCAATAGACAGGCGGGGAATGAGTATGGGCTGACTGCACGCACCTTGGTGAGGTCTGTAGACGCCTGCAGGCCGGGAAAGTCCTTCGTACTGTAGACCTTGAACGGCCCACCGAAGTGCTCCGCGAGGATGGGGATCGGCGTATCGCCCAAGACGTGGTATAGCGTGTTGAAGACCCGGTAGCGGAGGAAGTAGTCGCCGTCTTCCCGCACGGCGATGTCCTGTTCGCGACAGACCTCCGTGAGTGGGTGGCCGACGGATGGCGAAACGGCTCACGCACCGAGAAGGTGAAGAGTATTTGGTTGGCTCCCTGGTAATCTAGCATCGTCGACGACGCGATGGTGGTGCCCACAATGAAGACTGTGCACGCGCTGCTTTCTAGGATAGGGATGCCGTTGTAGTACGTGGCCACCGGGTTAGGTGAAACTGCGGAGCCATATAAGGCAGGACTAGTCACTCCAGTGCTGAGTGTTGGCTCGCGACCATATCGTGCGCTACCATCCATGCCCGTGGAGGATGGACCAAGGAAAATCCTATCACGGTTTACAGCCTCAGGTTCAGGCGGAGGAGGAAATGTATATTGAGAGTGTCGGTACGGTTCCACCGGATAGTCGGGAACACCATGGATGGGCGTGCTCTCAGGATAGAGAAAGGAAGACGGGCTTCCCGCGGAGAGAGGGACGGGGAAGAGGTCTACGTGACACAACCATCCGTGGCTGTCGACCTCACTATACGAGGACGAAAAGAAGCCGATAAGCGAGTGCAGCCGTAGGAGGTACGGCAACTAGGCGTACGCCAAATTGGTAAACTCCTCCTCGCGGAAAATTTGGGCCCCAGGATCACGGACCTCGTACAGTCTCAGGCGAACAACCGGAGGGGGATCGAGAGGTCGTCTGTCTCGCAGGCCGCACCTACAATCAATCGGGCGTTGAAAGCGTTTGCAGCGGGGAGCAAAGGATATCGGACGTACTTCCTACCCACATCCGCCTTTTGCAGCTCCGCGAGCCGGACCATGATGCGTTTCCCCGCATAAGGGCCGTCGGCGAATCGCACCGGGCGGTTGATGTAGGAGTCGGGGATCGGAGCTCTGCTGGGAGGGAAGGACTAGGCGGGGTAAAGTGAAAATCCAATCTCAGACGAGGAGGGTCAGAGTCTGGACGTACAACAATACTGGCAGACTGTGAGTTATACCCATTCGCGTGCGTCGACATTGTTACGGTCACCAGGCGGAGATGGGTGTTGGGGGGTAGCGGCGGTGGGAAGCCCTGTGAGGATTGGAGGACAAGCTCCTGGAGCCTGCCCAGACCTTGCCGCGCGCGACAGCCTGAATATTCATGGGAAGTGGATGTCTGAGAAAGACGTCTATCAGACCTAATAGAGCCACACATCCGTGATCTAGCTCGGACGTATATGGAGTTTGCCCGACAGATTGTCCGTCGATGAAGACGCTGTCCGAGACCTTGGTCACCAAACAGCATCATGATTGCTCCTACAGAGTCCACCGGTCCGTAGGTCTCTTCGCTTCGATATCCGCGCCCGTCCCCTTACAGCGCCGTCTAACGGCCTTCGTCCAATATGGCTTTAGCTAGACACCAGGCCGTGGGCAGCATGCCGATAAAGTTGGGACGCTCGCCAGCTCGAACTGTCCACCTTGATCTGCGCAGAAGGCACTCCCGGTCACCAATCCGGCCCCAGAGATCAGTGCAACACTCACCAAGGTGTCTAGCCGTCACGCACGTTGATCGGCGTCTTCATCGAACCGAGACTCCGTCACGCAGCTATCGCAGTGTGCTCGCTGCCATGCGGTGTGTGCTTTATCGGTATAGTTCAATGCAATGACAGCGGAGGCACGAGGCGACACAATTGCGGCCTACGCGATGCCGTAATGTATATAACAGAACGGCATACCAGATAGAAGCGGATGGGCCAAAGGGCATTTGGGACGCAAACGAAGCCTTACCATGGTGAGTTCACGACTCCTCCGTACGTACGCATTGCCGTTTGAAGAAGATGAATTGTACTTCATCTTCGGGCTCCTCGAGTCAGACGTTCAATGCACCCGAGCCCTACGTGACACTGCCATATGCAGGGTGACGAGCCGTGTACTCGCCATGTTTTTCTGGGAAACATGTACAGAGAGCTTCCGAGCCAATCACCGTGAGTCACAACTTGAAGCTCAGACAGATGAACGTTGACGTTGAACGTTGAACCCCTACTAGTAGTAGACGTACTAACTTAGCGTCACTGAGAGCTGCCCATTACGAGAGTAATCACTCACTGAAGTTGTCACGCTGGACAGCCTTTCGACGTACGATGAAGTTGCGTCCGATTCCACTTGGAGCCTCACAGTACAGTCGCTGTATGCCAGTGTGAGATTCCAAGGCATGGGGCCCGGGGCCGCCGTTAGTTGTTGTTGTGTGTGACAACTTGGTGTTGAACTGTGACACGTTTCGTGACCGTCGTCACGGTGGCGTGTATCAGTTTAGCGTTACGCGTATCAGCGCCGTAAAGAAAAGTGCCACCCACCAGGGCCTCCATACTTTCAAAGACAACTCAAAGACAACCACTGCATATCGCACTCTCAAAGAGATCGGGTGTTCTTTCTAATTTAACATGCACACGGTCTTGGATAGGACACTGTATATTCGTTCAACAATATCCCGCCGGGCCGCAGTGGCGCGGAGCGCTTATGTAATACTACCGAGTCACGTCATTGTCACTTTCTTGGTGCTGTCTCGGCTGCCGACCGACCTTCTCTTGTTTCTCAACGAGCCCCGCCCAAGCCCCGCCCCTCCCATCTCTACTAGCCGCTACCGAGAAGTCCAAACACAAGTCCAGGGGACGATAATACGGGATATAGCATGGCTGGGACGACGTCGACGGAGTCTCCGATTCAATGGGTGAATGAACAATGTGAGTAGAAAGAGGCATGGCTCTGCAGGACCTCGCTTACGGTGGCCACACAGTCTGCGCCCCTGATGCTGAACTCGCCATACTCTCTTCCGACGGGGTTCTCTTCAAGCTTCACCTAGAGAATGTAACTGCCCATACCGATGGGTTTCCTGGCACCACCGGGCCGGGCGAGGTCATACGACTGGCAGAGAAAGCGTCGACACTTGAATTACTATTTCAGTTCATGTATCGGCAACGGCAGCCTGACGTGAGAACGATAGATCCGTATCTTGAGCTACCGAAGCTAGCAGAGGCAGCGGAAAAGTATTCCATCTACTCTGCTATCGAGCCTTGCAAGGCGGGCATGCGGTAAGTACTTGGAACTTCAGCGGGCACCAGATTAGTTCCTGTGAGAGCTCATTGGGTAATGATGCACACACAGAGATGCGGCACCGAAGAGACCGGCAGTCGTGTTGAGGTATGCGGCGAGGCACGGTTATGAAGAGCTATGCGACGAAGCTGCGCCACACACGATTGACTCCGACGCCAGAGATCTTGCACCTCGTACTCCTGATGCGGATGCAGGCGCTTCGGCCATTGGTTCTGACTACATACCTGACACACTAGACCTCGGATTATTCCTCCACTGGGTGAGTAGCATAGCTTTGTCACGGTCATGCTCACTGGTGACCGTGATCTTCGTCCACGCGAAGGCTATCTACAGGGAGCATGCGATTCGGTACTTCTTCGCCTTGAACAAGGCAATTCCGCGCGACCGGCCTGCACACAAGAGTTCTGACGAGGAGTCAGACTGTTGGGCGTGGCCCACATTCATGGGCGCAGTCCTCCTAGAAGTCAACCGCTCGTTATCTAAGGCATTTGACGTCGCCGACATCGTAGCGAAACATCGCGATTTGCTTGAGGGATGCGACGAGTGCGAGAAGCAGCTGGAACTATGGGGCGCTGCCTTCCGCGCCCTTGACCGACGCACTTGCATGCCGCTGTTCTACGGCAACCGACAGCCAGGGAACTCGGCGGCCGCAGAACTTGCATCTTTGCGTTCTCCTGTCGCCGTCGAAGCTCAAGGCGCAGCAAGTATGGATCTAACAGCCATTCCAAACCCGACGTACAGTCCTCAATGTGAGTAACTCTCAGGGTCGGCGTTTTGACGATGAAGCTTGCTTACTCATGGGGGTCAGTTTGCGCTCCGGACGCGGATATTGTAATGTCTTCTTCTGATGGCGTGCTCTTCAAGTTGCATAGGAGAAACCTGGGCATACATTCGGACATCTTCCCTGGTGTCGAACCAAATGTTCCCGTCCTGCAAGAAGTTGTGTTTCTAGCCGAGAAAGCGTCCACTCTAGAACTGCTGTTTCAGTATATATACCCTCGGCGGAAGCCCGACCTCAGCAAGCTGGATGCCGGGCAGTTAGCATTGCTAGCGGAGGCAGCAGAGAAGTACTCAGTATACTCGGCAATGCAGATCTGCATGATACAAATGAGGTAATCGCGGGTTGTTTGACTATTTTCCCATTCGTGCTTATGGTAATACACTTTTACGCAGAGACGCAATACCGCGAATGCCATTGACCGTGCTACAATATGCTGTCAGGCATGGCTACACCGATTTGGTTGACGAGGCTGCGCCGCGCACCATAGACGAAGACGCCGCACAGGCATTTGCGTGTTTTGACCCCACGCTCTTCGTACACTGGGTCAGTGACTATCCCAAGTGTCTTCAATGTCAGTGCTCACTTCTTCCACGACCATCAGCTGCTGTTTCGAGAACGTCAGCTGCGACGTTTCTTTCTGCTAACAGTGGACTGTACGCCATACCAACACAATATCGGCGATGTCGTGCCAGTGGACGGCTTCATCGACGAACCCTACGACGACACGGAATGCGACCTCTGGCTTCCTTACGTAGGGACGGTATTGGAAGAGGTCAATGGGTCGCTATCGATGACCATGACAGCGAGCAAGGCCATAGACAAACATCGCCACCTGGTCAAAGGTTGCGGACAGTGCGAGCATGATTCCGAGAGTTGGTACGATCACGCATGTTTGACCTATACATCATGGGGTTCTAGACACCCCGATGCGTGGACCGAGTTTGTCAAGAGCCTGGGGTGATGCGTAGTTGATTGACTCATTGCTGGGAGCACAAGCAGCTCACCGTTCGGGAGACTGGATCCTGGTACTACGAGTCGGATCTTACCTAGTATGGAGTTTGAGCATGATAATGATAAGAGAATTCACACATCATATGTAGTGCTTGCTTCCGTGCTGGAGTACAAGAGATGGAGATTGTGGTGAGCCCCTGTCACTGCATGAGCTGCTGCTGCCTGTTGATTATGCCGACGTCCTGCAGTGCAAAAGTGAGCCCGCGGACGTTCGCTGCGCAGACCCACCCTGTGGTGCGTCCCACACCTCCGCGTGGCCATCTGCAACCAGGGAGCTGACCGCGCTCAACCTTTCGGCCTGCTCCTGCTCAGCCATCACTCGCTGTGGGGGTATACGGGGCGCGGATATGCGGGCGAGTGCGCGCTCTTCTCGTGCAGTAGTTCCCACACGAACTCGGATCCTTCGTGTATTTGAGCCCCTCGACACGGGTTCACGCAGCGCGTGCATGCTTGGCTAGCCCGATGCGACAGGCGGCGGGGACTCACTGTATAGACTTGGTCAACGGCGTGCTACATTTCGTGGCCAATGAAGTTGTGTTTAGGCTAGGAGTCCCATTACCTCTGAAAGGATTCGTGTTTGCTCCCTTGCCTCGGTACTGCAAGGCACTATCTGATTCTGCCTCTGCGTGTACATACACTTGGAGCCTTCTGCGGATACACTCAATTGACACTCAACCGAAGTGGCGTAGCGGTGGCGCAGTGCCAAGGCTGCCGCGCCTGCCCCTCGGAGATTGCCATTTATGGTTCCAAGGCAAAAAGACGCCCGCTACTTCCGAGTCAGTGTTGCACCCTACTGGCATATACCACGACAGCAGTACAAGTGGTGGGCTAACTCCGAGACTGAGCGTTCCCATCCAAGACAAAAGATTCCACCCACTGCTAGTGGCATCGCGGCAATGGCCTCCAAAGGCTCGAAGAAAAACAGCCAACGGTGTAAGTTGCTTGAAGTGATAATTTTATCCTCAAAGAGGTCGCTGACGATAGACCGTCTGCAGTTTGCTCTCCAGACGCAGACGAAGTCGTGTCTTCGTCAGACGGCGTGCTGTTTCAAGTTCACCGTCGGAATCTAGCCGCTCATTCCGACGCCTTCCTCGACATCGTGTCTGCTGCCCCCGAGAAGGACGGCATCCATGTTTTGACGGAGGACTCCGAGACGCTGGAGCTGTTGTTCCAGTTTGTATACCCACAGAGGCAGCCA
Source organism: Fomitopsis pinicola (assembly GCA_001931775.1). NCBI lineage: Eukaryota > Fungi > Basidiomycota > Agaricomycetes > Polyporales > Fomitopsidaceae > Fomitopsis > Fomitopsis pinicola. Next base: position 18,009 of record MPVS01000219.1, read on the forward strand.
GAACCCGGAAAGCTCACCGGTCACGAGTTGAACACGCTGGCGGAAGCGGCGGAGAAGTACCGCGTCTACTCGGCGATCCAGGTCTGCAAAGTGACCATGCAGTGAGTGTCCCTCGATTTGTCTTGAGCACCTGGAGTCGTTGGCTCACAAGGGACTCTTCATCACAGGGAGGTATCGCAGATCATGCCTGTCGATGTCCTAGCATATGCCTTCAGGCATGGATACAGGGAAGTCTGCGACAACGCCGCGCCATATACCCTAGATAAAGATGTAGCGTCCATGGCAACGCGTCTGGAGGCAAATGCATTCATGCATTGGGTAGGCAAACGAGGCATCCCGCGCGCTACTATGCACAGACTGACGTGGGCGCAGGTGTTGTACCGCGAACACAGCCTGCAGCTTCTCTTCAAGTTCCCCGATCCACCCCCGACGCATGATATCGAGACACCCAACGCCAGCACCGGCGAGGCGTGCCCGTTGTGGGCCGAATTCACTGTCAGGGGATTACGTGGTGTGCGGAGCTCGCTATCGCAAGCGTATCGAACCCGTCCTGCCTCCCATGGTCTCCAATACACGCTGGATAACTGCGAGAAGTGCCAGGAGCAAGCCGGTATCTGGGGTGCGGCTTTTGAAGCCCAGCGCACCAATGCCCCGTCTTTATTTGGCGACTCGCGTGATCCTGCGGCATTACAGCCTGGGTGCATGGAGGCTCCCGCATCTCCCGACGTAGACATGGGCGATTCCTCGGGCAACGTCACCAAGGGGCCGGTGGGGACCAAAGCGGACACGAAAGAGAGCCTCTCGACCAGTGAGATGTGTAAGTTTGTTTTCCACCTCCGGGCTCAGTTGCAGCTTATCCCGTGGCGGTAGTCCAAGCACCCGACGCGGATATCGTGATGTCCTCGTCCGACGGCGTGCTCTTCAAGCTGCATCGAACCAACCTCGGCATTCACTCCGACGTCTTTCTCGGTGTCGACTCCGGCGTCGCTGTGCAGGGCGAGGTCGTGGCTCTGGCGGAGAAGGCGTCGACGCTCGAGCTGCTGTTCCAGTTCGTGTACCCTCGCTTGCAGCCCGATCTCAGCGCCCTGGAAGCGGACGAGCTCTCCGCGCTGGCAGAGGCAGCGGAGAAGTATTCAATCTATTCAGCGATGGGGATCTGCAGGATGGCAATGCGGTGCGTGCGGCTCCTGGTTGTGTCATAGCCCGTTTGACAGCTCATTGCGTCCCGATTGCCATATCCGTTGCAGCGCTGCTATCCCGAAGATCCCGCTCAAAGTTCTGGCATATGCGGTACGCCACGGGTACGCCGAGGTAGCAGACGATGCCGCCCCATCGACCATCGACGTGGACGTCACCGAGGCTCTGCGAACGCTCGGGCCCCAACTGTTTGTCGACTGGGTACGTCGCACCTCGCACCTCGCCAAAAGCAACTGATCACTCAAACGTGCGAGAAGATACTCTACCGCGAGCAATCTGTGCAATGGTACCTCGAACTGCACAGGAAGGCCCCGCAGTGCGACCACAAATTCGACAACAATGACACGGACTGTCCCCTGTGGGCCTCCTTCGTCAGCGCGACCCTACAGGACGCGGGGCGCTCGTTGTCGGCCGCCGGGGATGTGGTCGACCTCTCCCTCCAGCACAATTACCTGTTGCAGGAGTGCGTCGATTGCATTGACCAGGTGTACAAGTGGCGGCGAAGAGTGGGCTCCCGGCTGTCTTCTGACCGGATGCTGAAGTGGACGGCGTTCGGCAGTAGTTTGCAACGTTGAGCTGTGTTAGTGGCCGACGGATGATGCGTTGCTGGTAGGTGACATCCTCCAACTATGTGCGCTCGACACATATGTGCGCTACAGGTTTAAGCATCACGTATCGATACGTATAAATCTAGTAGAACATACCACTTATTCTTATGTACCTGAGCATGTAACCATCTACGACTGTCGATGAATACCGTGAATGAGCATCAACTTGATACAGACGACGGCGACTCGGCCATGGTGACGTGAAACTCTGCTTCTGTCGCCGCCAGACATACGCTAGTAGACTGGCTGTCACTTGCAGAGGCTCCCATCCGCAATATTGCACAAACTGCCACTCATGCTTCAAGCCCACATGTCCTCGGGCATTGGTATATAAGGTGAAGAAGAGGTTCGTCCATGCTAGGCGGCCTCCACCCGTCACCGTCAATGCCACCCGCACGCGGAGTCGCCTTCGTCGCTTTCCCCGTTCTCCAACGAGCATGTGCGCTGATCATCCTTTCAGTAGAAACCACGCCTCCCGTGTGCTCGGGCACGTCGGATGTATGGGAAGGGCACCTGGCCTCAGCTTGGCATGCTGTGCGCCGCGGAGTGCGATTCGGGCTGCTCCCCGGGTATCTCTGGGGAGACGAATAAGTTGGGGGTAGGGCAGGTGTAGCCTTCGGATGAATCCGCGTGGAGTCGTCACTGCCCGCCCACCCCGGTGCGTCGTCCATCTGGTTGCAGCGAAGGTACCGCCAACGGTTGCTCACCGAGCACGGACACCTGTGGTGTTCATGAACTTGCACTACTCAACTGTGCTAGTAGGCGCTGCCAATGTGAGCAAAGATACTTCGTAGACGTGTGGGAGAGCTTATCAGCGGGGCCCTGGGATCGCCAAGCATACCGTGAACCTTGCGGGTGCGGACCCGGAGGCCTCCTGGACGCGTACGGGGGCACGCCAGTGAGAGCCCCGCGCAACTCTATACGCTGGTGGCGGGCGGTAGGACGAGCGGGCCGCTGACAGACTGAGGTATGTTGAAAGTAGGCATGCTTGACGGGGAAGTGGAAAGGGGGCCGGGGAGCCTGCCACGCGTTATCGGCGGGCGCATGGTACCGAGCTGCGAGAAGGCCAGAGAACTGAATGTGTTCGTGCTGAACGAGAATAAGCAGAGCTTGCTCGATGGGCTTGCGAGTGCTTAGAACAGGGGACGGAGAAGGAGAAGGCGAAGGTGGCCGCGGTGAGCATGTGAATCCTGCCGGAGAGAACACTCCCCAGTGCGCACGAATTCGGTTCCCTGCGCAGTCGAACGGGAGAGTTAGAAGAAGCAGCGGGACCTTGGGCGACAAATGACGTACCAATGCATTTCAGGTGAGCATGTGAAACCTGTAGGTTCGAGAGAGGGAGAAACTTTGGATAACGACCGGTCCACATGTTAGAATTCGCAAGACGAGACTCGAGAGCGAACTTCAATTACTCACCATTGAAGACTGGAGATTCTAGCAGGGTCTACGAAGCCGGTCCTGCCATCCCTCCGCGTCGAATTCGTCCCCTGTACCCTACTCCGCTGCCGAAATCCAAATTGAAGCACCTCCGTTCAATGCCTCGCGCCTGGCGCGTAACACCGAGGTCGGCCCGGCGCGCTATGTATGGCCTGTGGGAGGATCGGGAAAAGCTTGCTGGAAGGCCCACCAGGAAGTAGCGATGATCGAGAGAATTTCTCTCGGTGCCGGGCAACGACAGGAGTATGTTGGAGGATCGCTCGGCCCCGTAGGCAAGAGGCTCCGTGCGCTCCGCTCCAGCATATGGGACGCAAGTCGATGTGCGATCGATATGGAACGAGCCAGAATGAAAGGCGTGGTAGGCGCAGGCTGTGCTCTCGTCGGGCCGAAGAAGCTAGTCAAATGAAGTGCCAGGTAGCGTAAGGGAGGTACGTCGCGGGTGGTGTTGGGATCAGACCATTGACGGTGGCGCGCCAGGACTCCTCACAGATAGCGAGAGTTGGGCGCGAGTTGCAGGCGAGATTGCGCTGCCACGCAGGCCATTCACGAGCGACGAACTGCGACGAATGAGGGGCAGACCGGGAGAACATGGGCGGAGTGGGCTTGGCAAGGAGAAGAGGCCCGATCAGGATCGAGGAACGGGATTGGGCGATACAGCTGACCGATCTGCTGTGACCAGTCCATCTCCCGCACACGAACAGACAGACTGACAGCTGACGGTTATCATCCAAGTATCATCTTCGCACCTCATGTCTAGATCTTTCATTACCCCCTCCGACTCCTCATGCCTCTGCGGGGCAGCATTCAAATCCTCCTCTCCACTTCCCGTCAGATCGCCGCAAACCCGCTCAAGGCCGTCGACTTCTTCCTCTTCACGATCGCCTCTCGTTCGACTGTCTGGGCGTGATACCTGGAGATGGGACGGTGGGGCTTGCGAGTATCTACCGCATCTGGGGCGGTGCCTCTGACGAGGCAGGGTCCTGCGACCGGTGCGTCCTCCAACTTTGTTCTCTGCGATCTCGGCTCCCCCCTGCCACCTTTTGGCAACACGAGAGATATGCTCAAGAGGGCTGTCCGTAGACCGAACAGTTGAGTACTCGTGCTGTTGTTGTATGGTCTCGGTGCCCCCGCACATACGAGGCCGAAAGATGGCCGCTCCTCGGACACCCATCATGCCGCTCGGACTTGTTTCGTGGCCTATGTGTCGCTGACCTCCCTCCGTGTTTCCGGAGCGAGGTCGAGCTTCGTCTGGACGCCCCGAAATGCTTTCAGACAGGGATACTAGGATTCAAAGCTGTTTGGGGGGAGGGGCACTACGTAGTTTCGTAAGAAGCACCACAATGCCGAGGCGTCATTCGGAATGACCAACAGCATTGCACTGCGCAGCCATGGAGATCGAGTCTGATGGGAAGGTGGCTTCTGCGTCCGTGCGCAGTCTAACTTCTCAGCTTTCAACTCGCACGAGGCGTGCTGCTGGGGAGTGCAACACCTGGAGTGCATGCTGTATGTCGTCCTCCATAACATCACACACTTGTCGCCGTCTTTTACTTACTTGCTGGCTTGCCAGTGATTGTGCCTGTGTGATCCTCGAATCCTGTGGCCCATCGCATCCTGTCAATCGCTCAAGCGCGGGATCACGCTCTCGCATCTGCTAGCCGTCCCGACGGCCGTATAATCCCCTCCGTGCGCCAGGGAGGCCCGCGCGAGACGCGTCTCCCCGCCAAATTTGCTTTTGACCTGCCTCTCTTTTGATACGTCCTTGGGGCTGACAGGACCCGCTTCTGACCAACCCGTCCCTGTTTTCACTGTCATTTACCTTTCGCTTCTCTCGACGGGCCCTTGCTTTCGTTGGCGGTCCTCACCGTTATGTCCCTCTTCCGTCACGTCTCGACGTTGCGCCTGCCTCTTCCCCTCTCGCGGACCCTCTCCTCCCTCACCCTCACCCTCGCCGACGCTGACAGGAAGCTTCCTGCAGAATCCGCAGCCGACAAGGGCTCCGTGTCCGTGTTCCCCTACTCAGATGGCGACCGGGAGAGTACGGGGCCGAAGGATGAGGACGACGAGGTGGAGGCAGAGGCGGGGTACCGGATGTACAAGCGGCGATGGATTGGCGTGGTCGCCATCGTGCGTGTTCCTCCCCTGCACTGCAAGCTCGTGACTGACTCGTGGCCGGCGCGCAGATCATCCTGAACATCGTCGCAGGCATGTCGCTCGTGTGGTTTGGGCCTATCGCAGACGATAGTGCGTGTCTCTCCTTGCGTTGTGACGTTGACGAGTGACTGACGATGTGCGGCAGCGGTGCACAAATTCCAGTTCACGCTCGACGAGGTGAACTGGCTCGGGAACTGCATCAATATCGTGTACCTGCCCGCTCCGGTGATTGTGCCCTGGCTATACGGCCGGCTTGGCCTGCGCAAGACGGTGCGTGTCCGCTCGCTTCTACGCGCTTCGCAGGCGCTAACAATCGTCCCGTCTCTGTTGTTGTGAGCAGTGCTGGCTCGGTGCGATCATCTTTGTCGTGTCGGGGTGGATCCGGTACGCGGGGACGGCGCATGGCATAGGCCACGGCGGAGCGTATGCTTTGATTATCATCGGGCAGGTGCGTCTTCTCCCGTTCCGATGCAACCTACGAACCCTGACCAGATTCCTTGGCGTGCGCAGATCCTGTCAGGTGTGGCACAGCCCATCTTCCAGGTGCTCATCCCGGGCTACTCTGAGAAGTGGTTCAACCTCCGCCAACGCACGACTGCGACGATGCTCATGTCCATCTGTGCGTCCCACTTCGCACTGTACCAGAACTGCTGATTTCTGACTGGCTGGCCTTGGAACAGCGAACCCAATCGGTGTCGCGATAGGCCAGCTCATCTCGCCTCTCGTGGGTCCGCCGGATCAAGGAGTACGTGCATTCCTGCGCGCCCCCTCACTCAGGTGTGGACTGATGCCCGTGCATATAGCTTTTGGTTCTTGCAATTATTTATAGCGCGTCTGCGCCTTGCGTTCTCCTCGTCCAGGACGCGCCCCCGACGCCACCCACGCGCGCCGCCGGGCAGCGGAACCCGTCGTTCATGAGCCTCGTGCGCGCGATGGCTGGGCGCGAGCCGCGGGACCGCACAACGTACATGACGACCCGACAGCGAATCGACTTCGCCGTCATGAGCCTGCTGTTCGGCGTCCTCGTCGCTGCGTGAGTGCCCATCTCGTGCGTCACTTTCGACGGAGCGCTCACTACGCCCTGCAGCATCAGCGCCTTCTCGATCCTCAGTTCTCAGTGGCTGGTACGTGCTCGCCCATGCATTCGTCCGTTCGAATCCTAAAGAGGGCTGCAGCAACCGTACGGCTACTCGGACACGATATCAGGGCTCATGGGAGCGACGCTGCTGCTCGTGGGCATCGTCACGACCGCAATGACTGCGCCGCTCTTCGACCGCGTCTTCACGAACCACCTCGCGATTACCATCAAGGTGCTCTGCCCGTTCCTCGGTGGCGCGTGGCTCGCGCTTATCTGGGCTGGTGTGTGTCCCTTCTACCACGTCTGAATTTCACTTCGTCGGGGTCGGGTGTTGACTCTTGCTTGCAGTGCGGGCAGGCGACACGGGCGGCCTGTTTGCGATCATGGCTATCATCGGCGCGACGAGCCTCACGATGCTTCCCGTGGCGATCGAGCTTGCCGTCGAGCTGACGCGCAACGCTGATGGGAGCTCTGCAATCCTATGGGCGTCCGCCAACCTTTTCAGTATCATTTTCGTCCTCGGTGCGTCCCCACATGTGCACTCTTGGCCTGTTCTAACACCAACTCCACAGCGGAGGGTGCCCTTCGCTCCGGCCACCGAGCGGAGCCGCCGCACAACATGCACGGCGCGATAATATTCCAGGGCGCATTCGTCTTCGCCAGCGTCTCCATGATCTTCCTTGTCGAGGGCAAGCAGACGCGGCGCGCAGCGGACGAGCAGGCGCAGCTTGCGCGCACACAGAGCCGCGGACACGAGCTCGCGGGCGTGCAGCGCCGATCGCTGGAGTCGATGAAGGACGAGAAGAACGCGGGCGACCTTGAGGACCCGCGCAGCCCCGTGACGGTGCGCGCGGTGGGCGTAGACGAGCGAGCATCTGAGTCGACGATCATGGAGACGGTGCCCCGGACATCGGCCTCGACCGCGGGGCACTCTGGGGGTGGGGGTGGGTGGTAATTTATTTGTTGAGACAGACTGCGACTGGATCGGAGTGCGGTGTATTTGTTGGCATGTTCCAATATGTACGCGAGATAAGATAGATGAAGTTACATACATTCGTTTTCTGTTGCAGTAATGTGTGTATTCTTATGTATAACTAGTAGACTGTGATGAAAAGATTATGAATCGCCGTAACTGTGCCTGCGTAGCCAATGATATGGATGTCCACGGGCAAAGTGAGGTGCCGCACGTCTTGCAGAGATACACCCATGTCGAGGTGTGGTCACCAGTACTTGTGACCGACGCGTGACTTGTCGCGAGCGTGACGACGCGCCCGGATCAGCGCCCCGGCGAGAGCCCTCCGAGCCCGGAACCTCTTCATATGCTCTCTCATGTTCAACTTCACCCTCTCCTCCATCCTCAGCTTTTAACGACCACAGCATGCCCGGCCCACGAAACATGAAGAAGAAGGCCAAAAATCAGGCCAAGAAGGCTAGGCGTTCGCAGGGCAGCCCACCGCTTGACAACGAGCAAGACGCGTCGGCGCAAACCCATGAAGCCATTTTGTACGCGGAGGTTTCCGCGACTGTATACCCTGCAGATAGGGGCCAGGACCCGGTGGACGCACCATACCCTTATGATCAGCCACTGGACCCACCACTGCCCCAAGGTGCCTACCATCCTCGTGCCGCAGAGGAGGAACCATACTCAGGACACCATACGGTACCGGTTTCCTACCCTGGGCACACCGCGCAGGAAGATGCTATCAATGACGATTCTATACCCCCATCTCTCGTCACCGAGCCTTTCATCTACGACCCCGGCAACGGTCCCCGTGTCCGCAATGTTCCTGCGTTCCTCGCGTCCACTTTCTCCGCACCGCCCACGCTAGACGACCCGCTCTGCGCAGAATTTGCGCAGGAGGAGATGCTAGAAATGTTGTGTGCCGTGCTACCTGAGGACACTGCGCTGGTACGTCGTGTGCTCTGGGCATGCGAGACTGAGCTCATGCGTTTCGCTCCAGATACTGTGGTATAACAAGAGCCGGCGATCCGCGAGGGTCTGTCCTGCCTGCCAACGGTTATATCGGCTGGGCGATGTGCTGCCCGAACACATGCTGGACGAGAACTCCATCCCAAAACCCCACGAACCGATCGCGCCCAACCTGCTCCGCGAACAAGAACTCAGCGGACTCTGTGCGGTCCCTATCCTTATGCTGCACGCATGCTCTCTCACCCGTGTTTCTTCCCGCAGGCTCGCCGATGTGCTTCGTCCTGGCTGCGTTCAACTACCCCGGGGCGATCCGCTCCGCCTGGGGACGGATGGCGGAGGAGCTCGACGCGGAGACGTGGGACCTCCTCGACGGCCCGGGCACGTCTGCGGTGCAGAACGACCGCGGGCTAGGCATCTTGCTTAAGATGACGCGATGCGCGGACCTTGGGCTCAGCGAGATGTTCTTCCCCGACGAGGACCCGGCGCCAGAAGAGGACGAGGACGAGGACGAGGACGAGGAAGAGGCGGCGTACTCAGAGGAAGAGGAATATGGGGTTGGGGTGGAGGTGCGCGACGCTGGGAAGCCAGGTCAGCTCGTGAGCCCGCCAGGTCTCGCGTTGGGTCATGGCCACAGCTTGGACCTTCGTACGCCGTCGCAAGAGCGAGATCTGGGCAGACCGGTGCAGGGTGTGGATACCCTCAGTCTTGCTGCATGACCTTTGGACATGACTGGCTGCTTTGTGACATTGCTTTGTTGCTTTGCATAGTATTATTACTGACTTTGCTCGCGTTCTTGACTACCGATCGACTAGACGCCATCACGTGCTTCACGCAAGCTGCAACGCAACGCGTCAAGGCTATGTCGCCCAAGGGGATTCACTCCTTGTGTCTCGCTCATCGAGTTCGACGGATTTCATGCTCGCTCTTTGGTCGTCACTAACTTGGACGAGACATGCGGTAACGTGAGGCTCACTGAAAAGATTTAAACGCCTATATACTGATAGACCAGTACAGGAAGCCTGTCGACTTGTTTCCAGACGACCCATACTATATCCACGCGAGAAAAGCAACCGGCCAAAGGGTCGTGCAGACACGGACACTCGCAGTCGCGTCATGTTGATCTACACACTGCAGTTCATCATGAGTGGCAACGCTGCCATGCCAGTGCACATGATCCATGGGCGGTCTCGCGGAGAGAAGGCAAGAAGGTTTGCGAGAGCGCCCTCGAGTTGCAGCTTCGCGGGAAACGTGGGGTCATCTGCGATTGACTTCCCGAGCCTAAAATGAGCCTGCTCGCCTCCCGTGAGGCATCGCCGCTCGATAGCTCTTTGTTTCTCGTCGTGCAGCCCCAGCAGTCACGCGTCTGTTCACATCCGGGACGATCCCCATGAACGAAGCACCAACTCCGAAGTACAGCGAGCGATGTGGGTGGATTTGTTGAGCACTGAGCGATGCCGAGTACTGAATACTCACGTCTGCACCGCCTACTAGTCCGGGCAGCCGATGCAGACGTGACAATGTCCTCGTCCGACGGCGTGCTCTTCAAGTTGCATCGTAAGAACCTCGAGCTTTACTCTGAGGGCTTCCCGGGAACCGATATCCCCGTGCACGACAACGAAGTAGTGCTCTTGACAGAGAAAGCGTCGACGCTAGAGTTGCTCTTCCAGTACATGTACCGGGAGCGGCAGCCGGATCTGAGCAAGGTAGACCCAGACGAGATTGCAGAGCTGGCGGAGGCCTCTGAGAAGTACATGGTCTTCTCTGCGATGGAGATTTGCAAGGTATATATGAAGTAAGCCCTTGTGAGCTTCGGATGGTATGAAGAGATATTGATTGGGCATCCGGGTGGACGAGAAGACTCGCCATACCAGCGAGACCACTCAAGGTGATGTCCTACGCGGCGAAGCATGGATACGAGAGCCTGTGCGAGGAGGCGGCTCCGCACACCCTCACCACGGATGCATCTGTTGCTTTGGGGTACATGAATCCCGCGTGCTTCACGAGCTGGGTGAGCTCCCTCCCGCCGTGGTACTCCCCCTCACCACCCGTTCACCCGCTCACAGACCGCACTCCCAGGTCATCTACCGCGAGCACTGGCTAAATGTCCTGCGCGACATGCACACACCCATCCCCGCCGTGCTGCTGCACAAGGGTGGCCTGTCGGAGTGCGAGCTCTGGCTGCCCTTCCAGGCGCGCGTGCTGCAGGACCTCGGGGGCGCACCCACCACCCCGCCGCAGAAGGCGGTGGACCGGCACCGCACGATGGTGGAGGGCTGCGTGCAGTGCAAGAAGCGCGCGCAGCATTGGGTGTACGACATCCAGGCGAAGACGCAGGGGCTGCCAAAGTTCCAGCTTGCCTTGCCGCCGCCGGGGCCTCAGGCCCAGGCTGCGTGAAACGGGAACTGGCTTGTGTGGGATACGACGTGCTATAGTAGCTGGTACTTGTGTTTCGTCACAGATGTATTCGCCAGTGTACTATCACCAAAATTGGATTGTTAAATACGTTGTTTGTGAGAGACCTAGTGACGTTGCGAGCGCTTCAAGTTCGATTCAGGTCGCCGAGTGTCGAACCTATAAGTATCGCAGGTACCTTTGTCGATCCCGGGCCTGCGATGGTGACATCGGACACAGACCCCTCACGTATGTAGCGCCGCGCGGAGAATCTTGGCCCGGTGTGAGACTAATGATTGCTAGACCTCGGCCAGACCCCCTCGAAGGCTATTTAGGGCATTCCCTCGTCAGCTGGATTGCGTTGTGGTCTCGTACCTAACCCCCTTGGCGGCGCACCAGACCAATCACATACATTAGTCTCCTGGTCTGTTGGTCAGCTCGGCGTCTGGGTAAGCACTTGCTCAGTCATCTGCTGACGAATCTCGAATTCTGCCGTTCGACACGTTGCTACGAACCTCGTTGGCAAGCTGCTTCAGGCTTCGGGCATCGTTCGGACACATAGCGGTGGCTCAGTCTGAGTGCGTGATTTGACCTGATATGTTCGCCACCGTATATTGACCCGGTATATTCATATTCAACCCTCTACCGTGCGACCATTTGTAGGGTTATAGTAATAGCCATCCCTCGGCGAGTGTCCTGCCGCAGCTACGCCCGTGATCTCGTCTCTATGATATCTGTGCTTTTACAAACAGCAGAGAGACTCATCCGTCAATGCGATCGATATAGAGTGGTATGGTGATGACGCTCACGCAATCCGGAGCCACGTCTTGGTACTCCGCTTTCACTCGCACCCAGAACACAGGCGACGCGACCCCGCATATAACAGCGCTACAGGCTCGCACAAACCCAGAGTCCTATTCACGCCCGCATCGAAGCACAGCTAGCTGAAGCAAGTGTATGTCACAAGCCATGTCTACGAAGCTCAGCCATGCATCGTACACCGTCGTTCTCGTCGGCGCCACTGGCGGTCTCGGTGTGTCTCCTAAGCATCGCCCATACCATATAGCTCCCAACTTACCGGGCTGGCTCTCTCCATACAGGCAGGGACGTCGCAAACGTCTTCCTCGCGTCGTACAAACCATTCTTCTCGCGCATCGTCGTCACTGCGCGTGACACGACTACGCCTGAGGCGAAAGCCCTCGCGGAGAAAGGCGCAGAGCTTGTACTTGTGAACCCGCTCGACCCGGTCACGTCGTTCACAGAGGCGTTCCAAGGCGTCGACGCCGTGGTGAACTTGTTGGGGGCGACCCCGCACGAGTTCAGGGATGCGGTCGGAGAGGCGGCGATCAAGAGCGGCGTCGCGGTGTACTTCCCTCCCGAGTTTGGCACGTACGTGCCCTTCCCAGTCCCACCTGTGCTATAACAATTGACCGCAACGTCTAGCGACCACCGTATCAACGACTTCCCCGGCTACGACGTCCAGGACTGGATATTCAAGGGCCAGCACGCGCGCAAGTACCGCCAGCTTGGAGCGGGAAAGACGAAGGTCGTCTCCGTCTACACCGGGCTCTTCCTCGAGATCCTCATCGGCGCATACTGTACGTAGACCCCTTGCTTGTTCCATCGTACTACCAATAACCTTCGCCCCCCAGTCGGCTTCGACACCGCTAACCTGACCTATACCTCGGTCGGCTCGTCGGACGCGAAGACCGCGACGACCGCGAAGGCGGACATCGGGCGCGCGCTCGCCGAGCTCACCCTTCTCGCGCTGAACCCGGAGACGGCGGCGAGCGTGCCGGACGACGTGCACGTCGCGGGCAACAACGTGAGCTACCGCGAGGTGCGCGACATCGTGCAGCGCGTGCGCACGGAGCTCGGCGTGCAGCCAGCGGGCGAGATCAAGCTTCAGTCCGTAGATCTGCCCGCATTCAAGGAGATCTTGCGGAAGGAGCACCTGGAGAAGCCGAAGCCTGGACCGCTGGATCATCTCAAGTGAGTGGCTGTATGTGTGAGATCGCCGCTCTAGAATGCTGATGCGTCGTGTAGGGTGCTCATCGGGGAGGGCAAGATGGACTTCTCGAAGAACAACAACGAGCTGATCAACCCCGGCCAGAGCATCTGGAAGTGGAAGACGGTTGAGGACCTCGTCCGCGAGAGGGGCGGGAACGTCTGACCGTCCGGGCAGTGATCGCAGAATGAAAAAGCAACATTGTGTACGATAGCAGGAGACTGGATATCGATTCCCGGGCGACCAAATCACTTGGACCACAGCTCGTGTGCGAAATGAGCGTGCCGATGATGAGATCTCCTTCCAATTGGAGCACCACCCCAGATGATAACCGTCTGTCTGGCACAATGAGATATGTCTCGGGCCAAGGCTTGCACTGCGGTATAGAACTGTAAATCGGATCAGTTACAAGCTACAGTCAGTGCCAAGTATACCGTGACATCATAGCCAGGATCCCAAGACGCAAGGCATAGTACTTAGTACCGGGAGGCCCGAGGTACATATAAGACAACTTCTGCGTGACAACGACTCGTGCATGCATTCATTTTGTGCAACCTGATCTATTGACTCTTGGTATACAGGCCCTTGCGTTGTCGTCGCAAGATGCAATGCGGCTGAAGCCGGTGGCGCGGAGCGCTTGACCTCGTCCATAGGTGAGTATGCGCGCGGATCAGCTATGTAACACTCTGGGAAAACTGGAACAAGCCGGATTCGCACCAGCTTAGCCACTCGACTAGAGTGCCCCAGTAAACCGTCGTGTTACAAGTGCCTCAACCTCAACCTCAGGGTGGACAAGGCCCATCTTGGGCAGCAGTTGTGGCCAATTGTCGCTTTTTGTAGGCTTTCTGTCGGAATAGTGGCGCACACCTTCTACGGCTCATAGATCGTTAACTTGACCTAAAGGTTGAAGCTTGAAGTCTGCACGAACAATACCAGACGTGTCAATCAAGGCCTGAAGTGTGCAACGGTGTCCCGGCGCCGAAAGATGCAACAAAATCAAGTTATAGCATGTCTCACCTCGAATCATTCAACCTGCTACTTGACCTGGCAAGGCCATCAGACTCAGTAACGAGCACTTGCCATGACTGGTAGTTCCCCGTCATGGCGTTGTGCGTTTGTGGTTGACTGGGGGAGTAGGGAGTGCTCTTTCCTTGGCAGGCCACTCAGTCATGGATTTGGCAGACGGGGGCAGACTGTTGGACTCACTAATACGGGTACAGGAAGCACCAACAAAGGCTCGTTAGTCCTGACTCAACACGACATTGTCTGACGTGTTCGTCGACGGTGAGGTTGTCGTCGAATGCATGGTCAGATGCACACTAAGGCTGTACCCATCGAGGCACTCGGCGGAGGCATGCTGATCGCGACTGACAAAGCAGGCGCATTCGCTGCAGGCCGGGCGCCAACTTGGCAGTCGGAGGATCGCACAAGCGCCGGCCCGCCGCGCGCCGCGCTCGTCGGTCTCAGCGGAGGCTTGAGGGAAACGCGTCAGTGGAATATGCGCGTAAGACACACCTCCGGTGCTGACGCAACCCAGTGGGAGGCACGTCCGGGAGCTGACTTAGCCGGCAGCTGTCGAGGACGTCCTGCAGCGTGCGGAGGGGTATAAAATACAGCCAGAGCAACAGCGGAAAGGCAGCACAACTCGACATACAATAGCAAAGATGGTTAGCCACACAGGTAAGTTCAGCAGAATTAGTCGACTCACTGCATCTCACTGATCGAGAACAGGAATGGACTTCGTCCCCACTGCCCGCCACGATACCTACCCCGCCGTCGACCCCGCTAAGGCCAACCTCAAGGGCAAGGTCGTCCTCGTCACCGGTGCGTCGAAGGGTATCGGAAAGGCCCTCGCCATCGCCTTTGCCCAAGCCGGTGTCTCCGGCCTCGCCCTCTTTGCCCGCTCCGATCTCAGTGCCACCAAGGCCGCCGCCGAGGCGGCTCAGCGCCCGGGCCAGGGATTGAAGGTCCTCACCATCAACGGCGACGCGACCAAGACCGAAGACGCCGCCGCAGCCGCGAAGAAGGTCAAGGAGACCTTTGGCGAGCTCGACGCCCTCATCAACAACGCCGGATACATGGAGGCCGTCACCAGCATCACGGACTCTGACCCGGAGGACTGGTGGCGGTCGTGGGAGGTCAACATCCGAGGGACGTACGAGCTCACCCGCGCGTTCCTCCCGCTCCTGATCGAGTCCAACGGCGACAAGATCATCGTTAACACGACGAGTGTCGCCGCACACTTCCTCGACGGCCTCTTCGCTGGCTACAAGGTGCGTTAGCGCTCTTCTTTGTTTCACAACAACACGTTCACTCACCCTTGATTGCAGGCGAACAAACTCGCGATTCTGCGCTTCACGGAGGTCACTGTGGCCGAGTACGGTGACAAGGGCGTCCTCGCCTTCGCCGTACACCCCGGCGGAGTCGCGACCGACATGGGAAACCAGATGCCCGATGCCTTCAAGCACATTCTCGTTGACACGCCCGAGATCGCGGCGCA
>MPVS01000219.1:33337-74162 GCA_001931775.1 Fomitopsis pinicola
ATAGTTGGGCATATATGCTTGAGAGAGGGCGGTCATGCCAAAGCACGTCGGACGGGAGGCAAGCCGCAACGTCGACTGGAGAACGACCAGTTGCGCCGGACCGGGCCGGAACGAGCAGCGCTTATGTAAGCTTTATCACTCTTTCCGAGGCCTCTGCGATGACGGGCCGGGGCCGGCCGAGGGCAGCGAGCGCCCAAATCGCTACCAATGTACCATGGACTAGAAGGCTACCCGTGCTCCGCACGGAAGCAAGTATCAGAGCTGTGAGGGAACATAGATGCATGTCACGGTGGATCCAGTGGCTAAGCACCCTCGTCGCGCTGAGTTTATCGAGCCCTCACGCCCGGGCATTTCGGGCTACCCGTCTTCAAGTACATGTGTGCTCGTCCACATCGTCGCCCAATATTCGGAGACCTGTACAGAGGAACAAATACAATGATACAGTCTGCATGCAGAGAACAATGTGAGGCTAGAGCTGCGTGACAGTTGAGCGAGACAAATGCACCCCTACCTGCAAAGCAGCATGGAGGTAGTGAGATGTTTCCCAAAACAGGAAACCATCATGTTCTTATCCAGCAGGGCATCCCGAGAACTGTGGGATGGGACTCTTGCCATTGCCGCAAAGAAAATGAAGTGAAGCATAATAGCACCGAAAGAGCAAGAAAGAGGAATGGATGCTGCATCCGGGCGAGCAGTGTTCGCTGTCTTCACCTCAACCTCAGTGCCATGTAAAGGCGCCGGGCGTGTGAGGAAAGGTGAGGATGCTCCAGATCAAGCGCCGGGCGTAGTGGAGAGTCTCCGCGGTATCCACATCAAGGCTTACCGAAAATGGTAACCGTGGAGACCATGCTCCTTTACTATAGAAGATTCTGACTTCTGACTTGCAACTTGCGCGCGACGCATCCTCCGAAGACACCTCCTGCTTCTCTTCGACTCGGTTTTCTCCTAACCTGCGTTGTTTCTGTTAAGTGCTCCCTGGAAGAAGAAGATTTTGCTACCAACTGGTATCGGGGATTCCCTGTGGCTTGATGTCGCGGACTCGTGGGCCAGCCCTGCCGCTCTGCCAGTGGGGGAACCCTGCAGGCCTTCTCCGATTGCAAGTCGCATTCAACAGGTCCATTATGTATGTACAGTATAATCCGGTCGCTCTCATTACACATGCTCACTCAGGCACAGGTGATGTATATTCGCTTGTGGCGCACGGAGCATCAGAGGGCATTACCTCACCGTGTCAGCGAATTGGCAGTGCCACCATATGCCTATGCTATTTCTACCCCACGAATGCCCTCTTTGAATGCGACACCCTGTTCATGGGTTTCTTCGCGACAAACTCGGATGCGTGACGCAAATAGTCCGGGTGGACACTTCCGTAGTCCCCGCTCAATTGCCACTGTGGCGAAACGTTCGCTGCTTCAACAGCACGCAGTCCTTACGTCGGCTACTTCTCTCCGCGTGCTACTAGGCCTACAGGCTCCATCCGTTTTCCCTTTCCCACGTGCGTGGCAAAGCACTTTTATATATGGTGTCCTGCTCTCAACGTCCATTGAAGGTATCGACCGGGACACCAGTCGTTGCACAATGCTCCGCAATACCGTCGCACGTATAGCTGCTCTGTTTCTGTGTGTGTCGACGGCATTATGCGTGGGTAACATTGTGTCGACAAACGACGATGGGTGGGCAGTAGCACAAATCAGGGCTCTGTACACCGATTTGACTGCTGCAGGATTCGAGGTAAGCAATGTAGCACAGCATTATTCCTTTCGTTTCACTAACTCTATCTATGCCCTATCTTAGGTTGTTTTGTCTGCTCCCGCTCAGAACGAATCCGGGACGGGTTCTAGCACGAAGACACCAGAGCATCTCAGCGAACCCTGCGAGTACGACTCGTGTCCGAGCGGATCCCCTGCAGAAGGGTACAATGCCAGCAACCGTGAGCATCGGGTCATTAGCTTTCTCGATAATCTTGCTCAAAATTTGGTCAGCTAATCTCAACTATGTTAATGCCTACCCGTAAGCTCGTCTGCTCTCTACACCAGGTGCTGATACAAGGACGGTTGATAGCGTCGATGCTGTTCAATACGGCATTCAAACCTTGGCCCCGGAGTTCTTCTCGGGAGCTGGCCCCGACTTTGTCAGCAGTGGACCGAACATCGGGAGTAAGTGCCATTCATCTGACGCTGTGCTACAATATTCAAATCTCATGCCGCTAGATAATCTCGGCCTTGCGGTCTTGTTTTCTGGGACTATGTAGGTGCCCACCGTACGATGGTCAGATTACCTTTTTCACTGTGATGCGCACAGCGGCGCAGCGTGCGAGGCGGCCAAGGAAGGCATACCAGCCACCGCGTTCGCCGGCGACTCCGGCTCTCAGGTGTCCTACACGACCCTCGACAGCGACCCAACAGCGACCTCGACCCAGGCCGCCTGGATCTACTCCGCACTGACCGTCCAGTATACCGAAGCGCTCTTCGTCGTGGGCAGCGATCCCCTCCTCCCGCCAGGCATCATCGTCTCCGTGAACTACCCGTCTATTAGCAGTTGCTCCGACGCGAGCGACTACAAGTGGGTGCTCGCGCGGAACCTGTGGGACCCATTCGCATCGGACTTCGCCGCGTGCTCGTCGGACGGCTCGGTCCTACCTACGGGGAGCGACGTCGTGGGCACGGAGGGGTGCTACAACAGCGTGACGGTACTGAACGCGACGACGAAGCTCGACGTGGACGCGACCCTGCAGGGGGAGGTTTATAGCAAGCTGCGGGAGTTGCCGTTCAGCTGCTTGCCGAGCTCGTAGCTGTGTCATGCTCGTCTCTGGTAGTCTATCAAGACAGCCGAGATTCTTGCAAATCCATGATATGATCGCCAGTTCAAAGCTGGAGTCGAAGTTGCGACGTTGTCCGGATCCCGTGACACAAGAGATGCACAATCGCGGTTCGAAGTAGGTAAGTATCCCTTTCGCCGCAAAGCCCCGGAAGCGCAATCCATCCACATTGTATTCCGAAGTGTGTGTATGGTGAGGATGATCGTCCTGGACAGAATCTCGGTCCCCGCTCGGTTCCTGCGTCGCCATGTCATTTCTGGCATGCTAAGACCGACCGAACATTGAACAACGCTTAGTCTGTCCCGGCCCCACAGTACTCTCCGCGAGCACGGCGGGATTGGTAGTGGGATCGGCTCTAGGGCACACAGTATGGTGGCCTGTATAGGTATGTCGATGACGCGTTTGGCATACAGCGCCTTGCTCCTCAACCGTGCTAATCGTTTTGCCTATGAGGTGATTGGCGTGCGTGGAAATGGTCAGCGAGGCTTATGGGTTAGTCGCAGACAACCCCACTCCTTTCTCCTTCGAGAGCACTGCTCTAGCCTTTCGGCCTGTAGAATGAAAGCGGAGTCTAACAAATGGTATAAAAGCTAGATCTGCAAGCGCAAATTGACGACAGCCCACTGCGTTCTGACAACCTCCCCATCGACACGATTGTATTGAAGCTGCCAAGCCATACAGGTCCGAGAGTGGATTCCTCTCGATACGTGACATATTTCTGACGTCAACAGGAATGGATTTCATACCGCCAGCACACCATGACACGTATCCGTCCGTCGACCCGGCGAAGGCGAATATGTTGGGCAAGGTTGTCCTCATCACGGGAGCGTCGAGGGGCATCGGCAAAGCGACCGCAATCGCCTTCGCTCAGGCAGGCGCCTCCGGCATCGTTCTACTTGCTCGCTCGGACCTCAGCGTCGTGAAGGCTGCATGCGAGGCTGCAAAGCGCCCTGGGCAATCGCTGAAGGTAGTCGCCATCGCTGCAGACAGCACCAAGACGGCCGACGTCATCGCCGCCGCCGAGCAAGTCAAGCAGGCCTTTGGCAGGCTGGACGTCCTGATCAACAACGCCGGCTACATGGAGGACGTTGCCTGCCTGTTCGGCGATTACGACCCTGAGGAGTGGTGGCGGACGTTCACGGTCAACATCCGAGGCACGTACGAAGTCACCCGCGCGTTTCTCCCGTTGCTGCTCGAGTGTGGCGGCGACAAGACCATCATCAATGTGACGAGCATCGCTGCGCACATGGTCACAGATGTCATTATGAGCGCGTACAAGGTAACAGTGCCCATTTCCCTGGCGCTGTAATACATCGCTCATGGACCGGTTGATTGCCAGACGACAAAGCTCGCACTCCTGCGCCTCACTGAGCTCATCATGGCATCGTACGGCGAACAGGGCCTCATTGCGGTCGCGGTCCACCCTGGGGGTGTCGTGACGGAGATGGCACTTAGATTGCCGGAGGAACTGCACCACGTCCTGGCGGACACACCTGAGCTCGCAGCGCATCCTATGGTCTGGCTTGTGCGCGAGAGGCGTGAGTGGCTCGCAGGCCGGTATTTTTCCTGCAATTGGGATGTGGATGAACTGGAGGCGAAGAAGCAGGAGATCGTGGACGGCGACAAGCTGAAGGTCAGGATGGTAGTGTGATGCGTTGTAGAATACATGCCCGGGAGATGGAGCGATGCTAGGGATATCTACGCGCATACATGTCGCTGCTAAACGCACTACTATCTACGAGGTGATTGACGTTTCCAGCGCCCGCCCGCTACCGCCTACCCGCAGATGGTTTCCTACGCTCGTACATTTGCCTGCGCTGATGCTCTCGGGGCAGCGCATCCCCTCCGTCCACATCTCGTGAGTCGGCTGATCGGCTAGAAATGCGAGTGTCGACAGTGGAGGGCGGATTAGTGGAACTCAAAACCGTCATATCAGGTGTGGCTTGAGATAACGTAGAGTCGATGGATTGGAAGGTATGCCTTCTAGGGTCGCTTCCGGTACGTGTAGAAGAAGGCAATCTTGGCTGTTGAGCTATCATGAAGGGTTCGATGAGAGTGGCTGGCCCTCCGTGAGGGCTACCGTTTTTGCCAGTAGCTGCGCGCTGTCTGTAGCGACGTCGACAAAGAAAACCAACGGCGGAGAAGGTAATGATTGCAGCGCCGATGCCGCCACCGGCCAAGCAGCCTGTCAGCAACGTGTGCGATCCTGAACCTAGTGCTTGCATGAATCACCAATGCTGTATCACGATGCTGAATGCAGACCTCCAGGTCGATTCTGAGTCGGCGTCGCGGTCGGGGGCATCACAAACGCGGTCAAAGACGTTGTGTCTACATAGCTTGAGGACGGATAATCCATCGAAGATGAGGGTTGACTGGATCCACCGATGTCCGAGGAAGCTGAGCCATCAGTGTCGTCATCAACGCTGCTCATGTAGGTATCAGCGGAAGCAGCGGAAGACATCTCATTTGCTTCACCCACGTATATTTCGCCCAATCGAAGAGGAACACACTATTCTTCTCCCCTTGCACTGCAGACATCTTTAGGATATGTTGCGTGTTGTCGAGCACTGGATGGCTGTAGACGGTAACGTTATACTCATACGAGGAGGTTGAACCAGGGGCATGTGTGTATTTTTCCACTGGCTTGTCGTCCAGCTCGAAGCTGATATTCACGAATGTTGATACGCCTTGTACAGTTGATATAGTATTCGGTATAATGCAGTATACCCAGATCGCGGTCCCTAAAGTCCATGCAAGGTGATTGATGGTTCGGAGGCCAGTGTTTGTGACGGAAGCACCTACCAGTGAAGTTGAGGGTGACACTAATGTCGTTGGTAGAAGACGTCGTCGAATCGTGCCAAGAAGACATGAATGTGTCCGCGGGCTCGGGATGAATAGCACATTCACTGCAGTTCGGCCCGTAGTTCCAACGACCGCCGTATGCCGGCTGGACCCCAGTGAACGAGTCGCCGTAATGGTCGTCGATAGTTCTATTGATCGGTTTTGCGGAGGCTGTCCGGGACGACAGTAGACAAAAGGTGGTGAGCGAGCTACCTAGTATGAGAATACTGCCAAACATCTTCCGGAATGGGGATGAGCCGTAGTATGAGTGACCACT
Organism: Fomitopsis pinicola; assembly: GCA_001931775.1. Taxonomy (NCBI): domain Eukaryota; kingdom Fungi; phylum Basidiomycota; class Agaricomycetes; order Polyporales; family Fomitopsidaceae; genus Fomitopsis; species Fomitopsis pinicola. The sequence goes on from MPVS01000219.1 coordinate 39,274, forward strand.
TAGTATAGACAGTGCGTCGCAGAAATAGAGCTGCTGGGAAGGAGGTTCTTTGCGACGCGTATGTTGCAGACTGCGGCACATTTGATATACAACGGCATGGGAGTCATACCTGTGAACGGAGAGCATATGCGGTGTAAGAGCCCTGCCATAGAGGAGAGGAGTCACCTTCGAACACATCACATAACTGCCTAGGTGATAGCATACGCACCCTTGGCCCTTAAGTAAATCTGTCATAAATCGTCAGTTCGGAATGCACTGCTGATATACTGTGTATACATTCTTGATGTGTGCAGTTCGAAAGCTTTAGCAACCGTCGCACGGGATAGGCCTGGTTCAACTCAACAGAGGTCGTACCGTTCTACTCTGCTTCTGTCGATGTTCCTCAATATTCCTACGTGATGATGTATGCTGTATGTCAGCCTGTGTCGTGCCATAATCAGTGACATCGTATATGATAGGAACTGTGTAATCAAAGCTGAGGCGGCCTCGTCACACAGGTGAGATGCCGGTCTCGCTCTGTACATTGTGTTACTTGAGTCAACTGCACAGCCGCAAGTTTCGTCGACACAGCGCATCACAACACCTAGCCCATCCGTCTAAGACGAATTTGGCGGGCAAGGACATGTTTGATCAAGGGGGCTTCGAAGGCTATGCACAAGGTCGCGGACTTCGCTTTCGCTCAGGCGGGGGCATCGCGCATCGCGCTGCCCGCCCGCTACAACTCACCAAGGCTTGCGAGGCCGCTAAGCGCCCTGAACAGTCTTGAGAAGTACGCACGGAACTGCACCAAGACGGCCGATGTCGTCGCCGCAGCGGAGCTGGTGAAATATAATCTCGGCAGGCTGGACGTCCTGATCAATGATCCAGTATACGTGGAGTCCACCAGCGACTTTGATCCGAAAGCGTGGTGGAGGCCGTGGACGGTCAACATATCAGTTGTCCTGTGCGTTCCTCCCATTGCTGTTGAGCGCGGCGGCGACAGCAAGATCATCGTCAACGTAACGAGTGGGCGCGCGCATATGATAGATCCGTGGTTCATAGCATATAAAATAGTGCTGTATTGATGACAATTGACTCACTGGAGTACCCTGGCCCAACAGACGACGAGACTTGCTGTCCTACGCCTGATCGAATAGATGATCGCGGGATACGATGGTAAGGGCATTTTCGCATTCGCAGCCCACCCAGGGCCGATTGCCACTGAGATAGCAGCGAAGATGCCGGAGAAGATGATGCATATCGTAGTAGGCACGCCAGAGATTGCCGCACATACCCTAACGTGATTTGTATGCGGACGGCGGGAGCAGGCCGCAGGCCTATACATCGTGTGCCGGTGGAACGTAAATGAGCTTGAGGCGAAGAAGACCTCAAGTTTCAACTGATTATTTGCTTCATGCTTCATATATGCTGTGTTGCCTGCTCTCACTGGCAGTGGTAAATACCCCGTACTTCGGGCCGATCCTGCGTTCGCGGAGGTGACAACGACGTCCACACGGATGCATGCTGCAACAGAGACTTACCTATTGACACAGAACGTCTCGCAAAGATACAGCAAGACACAACCTGCATAAAAAGATCCCGTCTCAGCTTGAGTCCTGGTAGCGTGTGTCCGTGGGCTTTCCACTGATCCGCATCTTCTCACAACGGTGTTTTGAGACGCACGAGTTCCGCGTACTTGTCATTTGCTCGGATTGTGTAATCTCGCCATGCCTAGATGTAGCGTGCGTCGCCGCCTGGAATGGAGGAGGAGAGACAAAGGAATATCAGACGTAGCGGCATGTACTTACGGTCATGGTACGGAATCTAAAAAGGTAGTAAGTAAATAAATAAGTAAGTAAAGAAGACTCAGCCACAACCGCGTACTGGCGGCACTGCCTCCAAGATTCGGCAGCATTCCCCACCGCATGCAGCTGCTTCTGATCTCTCCATACTTTCTTGGCCTCCATATGCTCAACATGCATGCTGGTCTCGTATTTAAGCCTGACGACGAGGTGGATGCCCCGCACACCCAACATTCGCAGCCGGGGATCGGTGACTGAAACTGATCAACTAATCCTCCTCCTCCTCCTCCTCCTGAGGCCTTTAGTGCCATTCTCAGGCTACCTCGCTTGGTCGCACGCTGAATCTATCGACGACGTTGACAGGCCGCCCTGAATTAGTCAATCCACCAGCTTCGCCCCGCTCTTTATCCATACAGTCGTTACTTCGCTTTGATCCAAGAATGCCATATAAAACCCTAGCTTTTCTCGGACTCGCGCTCACAGTGACCACCGTGATCGCACAGAATATCGTCATCGCAGACGATGATGGATGGGCCACAGCGCAGATCCGAGCGCAGTACGAGTCCCTGTCAAGTGCTGGGTACAATGTATGTCAGTTTCTCAGCGTTTGAAGCACCCCATCGTTGAGTCTGGCGGACGTACCAGGTGGTCCTGTCGTGCCCTGCACTCAATCAGTCTGGAAAAGGCTCGTCTTCGACGACACCCGAACCGCTGACCGAGCCATGCGAGTTTGATACGTGCCCTGTTGGATCGCCAGCAGAGGGATATGACGCAAGTGATCGTGAGTCGTGCCTTTTCACTGGCGAGGAGGCGCTGACACCGGTGGGCTTGTACAGCCCAATTGAACTACGTGAACGGGTACCCGTACGTGTTCTGCACAAGTGCACCCTGCATTCGTTGCTGACGCGAGAGTCAGTGCCGACGCAGCACAGTTCGGCGTTGAGGAGCTCGGACCAAAGCTCTTTGGGGGATCCGCACCGGACTTTTTGGTCAGTGGACCCAACATAGGCAGTGAGCTGCTATCTATACTTCGGTACACGGACATCAGCTCAACACCTTGGTCCTCAGCGAATCTCAATCTCATCACACAGTTTTCTGGCACCGTGTACGCCATTCACGCGCTCTGGTGTACATCACTGATTCTCACCATTCTATCAGCGGGGCAGCATCAACAGCTGCGAAGCTGGGTGTACCAGCCGCTGCCTTCTCCGGCACGTCCGGGTCCCAGGTCTCGTACACGACCCTCAGCTCGGACCCCAACGCGACCTCGACGCTCGCAGCGCACGTCTACGCGTCCCTGACCACGCACTTCGTGCAGACGCTCCTCTCCGCTGCGCCGGACCTCCAGCCCGCCTCCATCTTGCCAAACGGCACGATCCTGAACGTGAACTACCCGTCGATCGACGACTGTCCTGAAGAGTCCGACTACAAGTGGATCTTCTCTCGGAACCTGTGGAACCCCCTTGCGACAGACGTCGAGACGTGCGGGAGCACTCACCTTCCCGACGAGGCGAGCGTGCTTTACAAGGATGGATGCTATGTCAGCGTGTCCGTGCTGAAGGCGAGCTCGAAGTCGGACGCGGGAAAGGAGGCACAGGCGGAGGTGCTCGGGAAGCTGCAGGGCTTACCCCTCAGCTGTCTGCCGTAAGGTCTCGGTAGTGTATGTGGCTACGAGGCACTGCGTCGAGAGACTGCATATGTCCCATACCCATAATCCCATCTGCACTCACAATGTATTCGGCCGGCAGGACGAACGAAGAGCCCTGGCACCGGGCCCTAGTGACCGTAGCTGTTGAAAAGCGTGGCGTGTACCGTTATAACCAGCCAATGTGGTGGCACAGTAGATGTGACTGGTCCATGCGCGCCCCGTTCTCCGCTCCTCGTCTCCGGAAGCGAGACGGTTGCGGTTGAATTGCGACCGGGAATCTCGGGGGCGACGAAACTGATGGACCTAGTGACCAGCACCTGTCATCCACAGGCCGCAATCGTCCCCCGCAACGCGTGCTCCACCCTTCTCTTGTGAACCGTGCAGACTATCAGTTCTCACGACCGCTTCAACATTCAACTCCATCAGTTACCCTATCGCAAGTGTCGTCCTGTGTCGTCGCACCAAGGCCATTCACACCGAGACAATCCATCACGAATGCCTGTGTATTGAATGCTCTGCGCAACATGTCCAGGGAAACGGCCGAGTGCCCGACTGAGCGGCGCATGCGTCAACTAATCAAAAGCGTACAGAGCCAAAGAGGGGGGGAGAGGAGCGTGCGGAGGAGAACGCGTGAGGTCAAGGAAAGAAAGCAGCCCAAACTCAGACAGCGCTACTTGTACAGACGAGAATGCGAGCGGGAGGTGCGAAGACGAACGGGAAGGGGATATCATGCGAGCCGGGGGTCAGCGGGACGGGCAGCCGTCACGACGCGTTCACTCCCAGAGCCAGCGCTTGCCCTTGCCGGTGGCGCCCTTGCCAGCGGCGGCACCCGTGCCCTTGCCCTTGCCAGTGGTCTTTCCGGCTGCTGCACTGGCACTGGCAGCGGCGGCGCTGCTGCTCGTGCTCGTACCAGCAGCGGCGCCAGATCCAGCGTTGTTACCGGTGCTTGTGCCAGTACCGGTGCTGCCGGTCGCCTGACCGTCGTCCGTCACGGTGAACTATGCGTAGGGGACCGTCCTTAAGCCCTGAGACACAGCGTAACGAGACCGGAGGTACTCACGTAGACGGCATCATCGAGCGAACCGTGCTGTGCAACAGCGACGAGCACGGGCTGGTGGTTGGCGGCGGAGTTGATCGACGACATCTTGTACGTGCCTGCGGGAAGACCGCCGGCGACCACGGCGGTGAGGATGCCGTTCTGCGCCGGGTTGTTGAGACCCTTGAAGAAGTTGAACTTCGTCGGGTCAGAGGGCGACGTGCTGGTGAGCGAGGAGATCGCCTCGATGACGACGTGCGAGTGGCCGTTGACCTGGTTGTTGCTGCCGAGTGCCTGCGGGGCGGCGAAGTAGTTCGTGTTCGGGTTGACGAAGAAACCTGTGTTCAGGTTCTGGATCGCCATTTGCACGGTGAAGTTCGTGTTCGCCTGGACGGTGTCGAGGTTCTTCGGGAAGACGAACTTCGCGGACGGCATCGCGGTCGTGGCTGCGATCATGCCCATCGGCGCGCCGTTGCACGAGCCGGTCTTGATCTGCGTGCCGTTCGTCAGAGGGAGGTTCGTCGTCGCGCAGAAGTTGATGAAGTTGTTCGTCGAGGTGGCCGATGCGACCTGGCCGGGGTCAGAGACGCTGCAAGAAGATCAGCGCGATGACGGGATCACGATCTGGGATGCTACTTACACAGATTGGCCGGTCTGGGCGAAGCCGGTCTGAACGAGCGACGGGTCAAGCGCTGTGGAAGCTTCAGCAAGCAGGTAAATGGACTTCTGAGCGCTACATACACAACGATGACTGGAGGGCGGTAGCGCCTCCACTTCCGCTGTTGTTGCTGGTGCTACCGCTGCCAGTACTAGTGTTGCCGGTGCCAGTGTTGCCGGTACCTGTGCCAGTAGTACCGGTGGTACCCGTAGAGTTGCCGGTGCCTTTGCCAGTAGCACCAGTGGTACCCGTAGCCTGGATAAAGGTGAGTACTGGGCAATGCATGACGGAGCTAAAGGTCAACTCACAGCACCAGAACCAGCGTTGTTACCGGTGGCACCCTTCCCGGCGTTGCCAGTAGCACCCTTCCCAGTACCAGTGTTGCCACCAGCGAACCCACCCTTGCCACCACCCGCTGCGAACACCGCAGACGTGGCTGTCGACTTAGCCGTGATAGTTTGCGTAATAGTCTGTGAAACCACGATTAGCACCGAGTCCTGATATGCTCGTCCCATCAAGAGCACGCACGCAATCAGCTGCCGGAGCCGCGCTTGCAGAGAGAGAAATGGAAAGCAGAGCGAGGATCAAAGCCTTCTTGGTGAACATCTCGACTAGGAGGTATCTGAGTACGGGCTGGGTTGAAGGAATGAAGGGGGGTGCTTTGTGAGCTTGACCACGAAGAATTCGGTGCGAAAGAAAGGAAAGAACGACTCCGGGTCGAGTAGACGCAAACGCTAGGCAACGGCCTGCGACAAAGAGCAAGAGCAAGGCAGATGGAGGAAGGGGGAAGGTGTGCTTGGTTCGAGAAGGCGGGCCATGTTTTATATTGTTGTCGCGGGCCTGAGGTCTCCGAGCAAGCGTTCCAATCACTGGCCTCGGAACATATGACTGGTTGATAATCGTCGACAAATCAAGTGCAGGCTGGATTGCCGTGCCAACCGCTTCTATCTAGAACGTTTTCTGTGCGGCTTCCGTCGTCAGGGGAATCTCAGTCAATGATGATGCGCTCGTCCAACATAATTCAGAGCGGCCATTGTAGCCTGCCCACATGCACGCTCCCATGCCACCCGTCAGCCGTTCGTGCCTGCCAGTGCATTAGCGTGCAATCATGTCGAGGGAGGGAATAATCTGACCCCGCCAGCTAGTGGAAGTTGGGAGACAAGATTGCGACAAATGCGCATTGTGACTAACAAGTTCATTCGGCGTGATATCTGATCTCGAGGTCGCTGGAGCATCCGCGCCTCCTGATTGGGCCACTCCCTCCCATGCCAACTGCACTTCCCCCCGCGACAGAGCAGCTGCTCCTGGCTGACGACCACGCACGACGGCGAGTGTGTTTTCCAATCATCCTCCATGCGCTATCACTGCCGCGGCTCGCCGACTGGAGGCACGCCAGCGGGCGCCAGCCGCGGCCGCTGCTACCAGCGTGAGAAGCGGCGTGCATGTGCATAGGCATGGGAGCAAGTAGAGTGCAAGATTCGAATTCAGCACGCTCGGGCCCGTCTCGCAGCCTTCCTGTGATCTACAGGGACGACAGAGTCTGCCAAAGCCCGGATCTGAGCGTGCGGGGTGGGACTCCCTGCGCGCAAACACTTTCTGTCTGCGTCGGCCGGCGAACTGTCAGCGTAGGCGAACCAACGCTCTCACGCAACATCGCTCCATCTCCGGCCTTGCTCTCGCACCGAGTCGAGGTGATAAGTGTGTGTTTGCACCTGTAGTACTGTTCGTAACCAGGCCCCGGGCACATCTGGCGCGTGTCAGCCCAGAAGGCCGATGGTTGCAGCGTGCGGAGACAGGGCGGAGATGCCTTCGCACTATGTACCGCGACCGCGTCGGTGGGCGGGAGTCGCTCACCGCCCCGTGGAGCTATAATTAGAGCCCGAGGCGTCGGGAAAGCAGCGTAGCAAGGGGCCGCGTCGGGCAGTTGCAGCGATCTCTGCGTGCAGATATGCCGCCTCTAGATGCGATCAGCCAAAAGGCTAGCGTTCAGGTACACACCCTCGCCGCAATGATGGCCGACCCGAACGCCCACGAGCGTGCTCATACGCATGCGGTCCTTATGCGGTGTGCCTGCCCGTCCTTTCTAAGTTTCTTGCGGAGGATCCAGAGAGCGACAGAGGCGTGTTGATGGGAGTTGGGGGACAGAAGACGGAGGGAACTTTTCTCCACAGACGGTACCGCTACGACGGTCGATATGGTCGAGACTTTCAATGAGCAATACAGCACCGCCGTCCGCCGGCGTGCACTGTCCATGTACCATACCCAGAAGGACTGTTGCACTTCTCATCCCCGCATCCGTCCGAACGGGTGCACCCCGACCGAGCGCCGTTCTGCTGTCGTCGCCGAGGGCAACGTGAACCCGGCATGCCCTCATACCTACGCTGACGCGCCGTGGACGGAGCGTAACAACCGCACGTAGTACAGTACGTACTGCAATAGCCCGTCCGCCTCAAGATTGCTTGCTAGAAGCTGTCCTTGGTCCGCAAACAGCCGTCGCCATTGCTACTGGCTGCTACAATGGGCCTCCAGGCTCCGGCTGCAGTGGACGTCTATTTTTATGTATCGCATACGCGCCATCAGAGACCCAGGCTCCTCACTTGGGGGCCATGCAAATGGGAGACGGCAGTTCAGCAAGGTACAGCGTTGTATTATCAAATAGCGAAGAAGTTTCTCTGCTCACCAGCGGGGTGTTGCGCTTGAGTGATTGATCCGGTGCACAGAAGTTGACGTTACCATAGAACACCTGCGCTTCGCCTAAGACAATATAGCGGCACCTGTTATGCACCCAGCACGTGCAGCATGCACCCTTCGACTTCCTTTGGCTCGTGGCTCGTAGAAGAGGCTCTGGCGTTCGCTTAACACTGCATGTAACGACTGAACCAGACAGCTGATACGAGCTGAAAGCTTGTCACCGCACCTCATCTTCACCTTGCCCGGCCAGCCCGCACGCACTGCCATCTCGAACACCGCAGAACTCTGTCCTAGCATGCGACCATCCTCGCGCCTCAGCAAGTATGCACCAATCAGACGCGCTGGCGACTGCTGACAGTTATGTCACGGGCTGCCCGTCGCGCGAGAGCGGACATCCCCGTTGTGAACGCGGTACGCTGGGGTTCCGGGGGGTCATAACCATCTCTGGCAGCGTGCACCCATCGCGAATAAGTAGCACTGCAGCCGACAAGGGAGCTGGATGGTCGCAAGGAGACGTAGCTCGGTCACACCCGTGGGGAGCCGCCAGATGGGACGGGGCGGCGTTGTTGCTGCCTTGCACCGTGCATGTCGACCTGCGCCGCGGTCCTGGTTAGTGTTCCCCTTCACGGGTGACGGACGGAGCTCGCTCACTGGGCAACGGGGAGACGAACGCTATCATCTTGCTGCCTTGTCCGTCCGATATTGACACGCACTGCCTGGCAGGGTGGGTGAGGCAAGCTAGCAGGACTCGCATTGGGTGTCAGTCTCCTTGGAGAGATGTATTGGACCCGCTGTCGACAGCAGTTGAAAGACAGATATAGTCCGCTGTTATGTCTCGGTGCTCGCCTTTGATCCTTGCGCCGAATGCACAAGTGCGCAGGGACAAGTTGTCCTACATACATCAGCCGCCATCCAATGTGTTGGATATCACAGGCGATGCTCTCAACGCATCTCGAGCTGATGGGTTCTCGCTGCATCCTTGAGAGGTTTGTCGAGTCTGCCAGATGCTCGTTGCCACCCCATCTTCACGCATTTCGCACCACGCTGCCTGCCCACCATCCACATCTCCAGAGCCCACTACTAGCATCCAACCATCTTGGAGTCACAGACGCTACAGGTCAGTTATCAGATAACCACAATCAATCGTACACTGACCAACTGAAGTGATACAGGCATTCTGACCGTACTTACCCCATGCTACCAGGCCCATCTCCGGCACAGCGTAGACACCCCGGCTCCGCGTCTGAGATCGCTGAGCCAATCGTCCCGCGCTGCTGCGGAGGCCCGATCGAATGTGGGGAAGCCTGGGAGGGGGCCTTGGCTGCATCCGCGAAGCTGGGCGACTGCGGAATGCGATCGGATCTGGCGTACCACAAGTGTCAACTGGCGTACATGATCCCCTTGGCATTAGGCCTCAGGAAGCGGGTCCTACGCTGCGGGGCGAGATGGGAGGCCGGAAGAACAATTTTTGGGTGCTTGAGCTCTGCGGTGGACGTGCCTGCGAGACCCACCGAATCTTAGGCGCTTGTCGTCGGATCGGGCGCTAGAGGTATTTGTGGCTGGACGTGCCTTTGCTGGTAAAAGTTAGCTGTGCGCGTCATAGTGCATGGCGAGGTAAGATGACGAAAGGGATGAAGGTAGAGCAAACCGCGGTGAGTGCAAGAAACTCGGAGACACGCGAAAGCTGCGTATTTGCGAATACCGTAGTTTCTTGCGTAGTCAGATATAACAGAGATGACGACTGCCCTTACTGGTGTGGCTGGTGTGGTATATATACGACTGAACGAACATAACTTACGCCCCGAGCCCCAGCGTCCAAGATCGCGTGTAGTGCGCCACTAGCCAACCCTCATATGTCGATCCGGAAACTCGTGACTTGCGGGAGGTATGCCGCGCCGGCAAGGTCAAGGATATTCACGTCGTCAAAGACCTCGTTCCCGTTGAACCCGCCGAAGATGAAGAGCCGGCTGTCTGCGAGGAAGGAAACGTGGTACCCGCGCGGCGAGGGCGGCTTCCCCGCTGTCGTCCGCGGCTCGAAGCTCAGAGCGACTACGCAGATTAGCAGGCGAGGTTGGCGGAAAGGCGAGGCAACATACCGAGGTTGAACAGCAGCAGCTCGGACGTATATTGGCTCCCATCGTGACCACCCATGATGAACAGATAGGACCCAACCTGCGTCGACGTGTGCGACAGCCGGCGATACGAGGTTTCGAGCTTCGGCTGAGACCACCACAACGTATCTGCACGACAGATGAAAAGGCGGAGGGACGCGCCGCGGGAGAGAGGGTACGTACCAAGGTTGAGGCACCAGATGTCCGAGAAGCACTCGCGCCCGTCGCTCCCGCCGACAACAACCATCACATTCCCGACGAGGTTCGCGGTGTGGTATCCACGCGGCAGCGGTCTGCGCCCCCGCGTCTCGACATGTTCCCACCGCATCCGCTCTGTCGGCCCCGTGCAGTCGAGTGTCCAGAGATCATTCAGGGCTTCCATCCCATTGCCACCCCCGAAGACCCACACCTTTCCCTTGTAAAGCACGGCAGTGTGTGCCCGCCGAGGCGGAGGCAGGGCTACCTCTTCTGGGAAGACCTTGTGTGTCCATCGCCGAGAAATCGTGTCTAGCACGTATATATCGTTGTAGTATGCAGGACCCTCGCCCCCACCAAATACGACGATACGGCGGTCGACCAGGGTTGCGGTATGTGCGCGACAGGGCGGGGGGACGTCACCAAGCATCTGTGGATGGCTCCACTGCATTGTTTCTGCGGCCCCGCAATCTATTAGAAGCGCCAATCATGTAGACGCAATGAGCACACGTACCTGTGTTGAAGAGATAGATGTCGCGCCAACAGCCCTTCTCGTCGCAGCCCCCGAACAACCACGCGACATTGTCGACAAGCGTGACGCTGTGTGCGCGCACGCCATGTTGGGGAAGGACGCCGTACACCGGCGCACGGCTCCAATACATGAGCGTCGCGGGTGCGGGCTCGACGTCCTTTGCGTGCGGGAGGTGGGGTGTATTCCGTATCCGGGGCTGAGGCGGACCTGCGGTCGCAGCGCTCCTCGTGCTCTTCCCAGTCCGCTCCTTCCCCTTCTCTCTGTCCTTATCTCTTGTTTTCTCCCTCTCCTTCCCATCTTCCCCATCCTTCTCCTTAAGCAGCACAGGAGAGTCTGTGCGTGGCGTCCCAGGAACGCGGATAGCAGGCGTGCTCCGCCCGTTTGCATGCGTCGAGCCGTGGCTTGAGCTCGCCTCGCTCGCAGATCTTGATCCAGGCGGGCGTATCGACATGGAAGGGTTTCTTGGACCAGCGGGTGTCCGCGAGGATGTTAAGCTCGCTCCGAGACTGCTCGTGCTCCCCGCGGGTGCCTTGAACGTCGACGTCGATCCCGACAGCGCAGCATGGTAGTACGGTGATCTTGGTCCCGGGCTTGCACGTCCTGGAACTGGTCCAATACTCTCTTCTGATACCTCGCTCAATGTCCCGACGCGGGGCGAGTCTATGGCTGCCCAGCTTTCTGGCGCGGGCATATCTCGCGGTTCGTTGTTGCGTGCGTCCGAGTCGGCGGTGGGTGATTTGCGCTCGAGTTGTGAGTATGGCTATCTCACAACTGCAACCTGTATAAATCGTCGACAAAGACTCGCGGAGGTTGAGAGTTAGGGGGGCCAACCCGACAACCGACCGCGCGCGGCGCTTGGCCTACAGGGCCGGCAAACGCCGTGCGGTGGTTTGGGAACACCACCTAAACACCACCACAGCCTTGTACTCGGTGAGACCAGTACTGTCGAGCTCTCAACATTCGACCCTCTACCTTATCATCAAACATGGCTGAAACAAACGAGGTGAAGGCTCGAGCTACAGGGCACCTGGACAGCTAGCTTACAGTGCTATCATTAGTGATGCACGTCGGTGTGTACGTCGTCAGACACATACGCCTTGATTGGGCTCACATGCATGGCAGCGACCAAGTTGCCGGTGTTATCACCAGTGGTTTCAGTCGAGGACCCTGTCATTCGTCGGGTGCAGAGGCTAGAGGCTAAACCGACCCTCTCCTCCTTCATCATGTTGTCACTGGCACACTCGTTTATCTTGACTCAGCAATCTGATATACTACTTACTGTGTTTCGCGCCTCCTCGTCCCGACGAGGCTCAACTGACGATGTATGAATCATGATAGGTCCTCCTAGTTGACCCTGGCAGGCTCCCTCCATCATGTGAGCACCGATCTATACCTGTGGTTCTCTTTTCGTTGGCGAGGTTCCTGGCCGGACTCACAGGCTAGCCTTTGTAATTCACAATCCAACCCAAAGCATGTTCACCTTCCTCGCGTGTTCTACTCTTCTTGTCCTTGTGGTCTGTCCAGTTTCTGCTGCACTCGTCAACAGAACCATCGACGACTACTATGGCGACTCAGCTTCCGGCGTCAAACCGCTCTATGAAGGTTCATGGAACTATGGACCTGAATGCCCGGGGTGTTACGTTCAACCCGAGAAGGCGAGAACATTCAAATCATCCTGGCACGACTCCACCACCTCCCAAAAGAGTCCTCGTCATAACGTGCAGTTCTCCTTCAACGGTACGCAATATATTGACGTACATCATGCAGTTTTCTCACACTCAATGTCTCTGTCCCAGGAACAGCGATATGGGTATACTGTGTTGTACCGAACCACGTGTCGAAAGCTACGACCTTCGTGAACATCAGCTTCGAGCTCGACGGGGAACATGCTGGCCATTACACCCACAAACCAGACGAGAGCTCCGACGAATACAGCTACAACGTTACCGTATATAATAATACCCAGCTTGCGAAAGTGCAGCATACGCTCAACATGCTCGCGGTGCATCAGGGATCTCATAATTCGCTCCTCCTTTTCGACTGGGCAGAGTACACGCCGTGAGATACACTTTTGCAACGTACTCAGAACGCCAGTAGACTTACATACATACCGTCGAATAGCTTCGAGGTTGAAGATGGGCACTCGAGCACTTCCGAAGCCGTTCACTCAAGCTCCCAGTTGTCTGGACCTCATACTTCCGTCGCTGCAGTGCCCTCTCATCATCCTGATCCTTCGGCTACCGCCACTGCCAGCGGAGCAACGCATGAAGGTAAGTCCTACGTGCATCAACCATGAGTCGCGTGTATCGCTCAAGCAAACCTAGCTCCGCGATGGCGAACTCCCGTCATCAGCTGCATCGTCGGTGGCTTAGGCGTCGCAGTCATCGTGTTCCTTGTCGTCTGTTTCATCTGCCGACGTCGCCGTGGCCGACGCATGGCTCAGCACTCCAGCCGAAGAGAGCGCCAGGACGAATTGGTTATGCCCTTCACGCAGCAGCGACCAACCAGCGGAAGCTCTCTGACGACTCCTCCCATGCATGCCATGGAAAACCGAAGGCCCATCTCCCGGACTAGCAGTGTCACGATGCGTGGAACTGCGCTTGACGATCAGACTGTGGGGGATTCTGTGGACCCTCCGACTTCGGTCGACGCTGACGACGTTGACCGGCCGATTAGCGCATCATATCCTCAGGGGGTTGATTGCACGCGATCTAGAAGGAAAGCGCGGAGTCGCAGGGTTCTGTGAACATCGGAGAGGATTTTCAAGATAGAATGACTATCTGCTGTGGCGCCTTTGTTCTCGTCATTAGTTAGGATAATGCGTGAAGCAGTAACTTTGTCATTCTGAGTTGCGATGAACTGGAGCTTTTGAAACGTTTTGAGGGCCCGCTAAGGCCCGGTGCCTAGTAGTCGATCCTTTATGATTACTTCGTTTTAACTTCTTATCTTGACCGCAATTTCAGTCTGCTCCAGTCCCTTGTGGAGTAACAGCTCCCTGGATCACAGCGAGTGCCTGTAGGGATGCACCACAGACACGAGAGGAGTACGCAAGCTGAGGAGTATCGGTAGTAGCGAGAAGGAACGGGAGCGACGGCGGCGGCGCGATGTTTGAGGCGCGCGCGCCACGATCGTGATGGCGGGGATCGACACACAGCCACCGCACACGTGGACGGGTCGAGGGCGGGGACGGCGGGGCGGGACTTACGGGCGGGACGGCGGGGCGGGACTTACGGGCGGGACGGCGGGGCAGGATCTAAAGTGAGGGGAGAGCAGGGGACGATACTCTACAAGGGAACTGCTCGGGGGAATGTGCCGGGATACAGTACTTTACCACAGGAGGCATGGTGCCAGTGAGTGGTCGACACTTTAGGACGATCTGCGTGGTCTGATCTTTAAATCCACCACCCATGGCCTTATGGATCGTCCCTTGGCGAATAGCTTCCCTGCTCACAGCCTCCAATGTCGCGCTCAAGCCTCAATGTCAGCACAGGTATGTCGCCCCAGTACTAGCCGTGATCAGTAGGGCCTGCCGCACGAGGCAAATCATGATCAAGTAGGTGATAAATGGGCAAGTGCTCGCCGTGATCCTGACTCACCCGCCGCCATCGCCCATGTCGAATTCGACCATTGCCTGGAAACCCGATCCTGAGTTTCGTGGTACATTCAACATCCTCTCGACGTGCATCAGCACGCTCTTCATCTGTGTCTGGTCCGCCGTTCATGACGACATTCCAAAGGGAAAACAGGGTTTCCAGGCCATCGCTCGAAGGATAGGCTGGCTTTTCATTGGACTCCTTGCGCCAGAATCGTTGCTGTACATCGCTTACAACCAGCATGTGACGGCGAGGAGAATACTTCGGGAGGCAGAAGAAGCCTTTGGGATGAGATCACCCCGAGCGTCATGGCGATCATGGTGGTCATCTTTGTGGAGGAGTGTCGGATTGCATGGGAGGACGTGGTCCGAGGTGCGTGTCTTCAGTGCTGATGCTCCGTGTGCGCGTCCTGACAGGCCTGACACGCCGCCTCATAGTTACCTTCGGACGAGAGACGGGACGCGTTCTCCGAGCTCCCGCTCCGATCCCCCCCGGGCCGCATCGCCGCATCCGCGGACAACTCCGCCGATACATCATCTTCCAAGTGTGCAGGCCAGCGGAGTCATCCATGGACACTTACCCACGCCTTCTTTGCAGCCATGGGCGGATTCAAGCTCGACAGACGTGACGATGAAGGACAGTGCTACCTGCCCGCCTGGCAGGGCGAAGCAATGATCTCGCCGGAAGGCATCATATTCCTCTTGAGACACGCTCCCCATCTGATCCCCGACATCCCAGCCGAAGAGATCAAGGATAGGAGCAAGGCTGATGGCTTGGCGAAAGCGCTCCTCGTCTGGCAGGTACTCTGGTTCTGCCTCAACAGTGGCTCTCGTCTTGTTCAAGGACTGCCGCTCAGCCTATTGGAGGTGTCCACGATCGCCCACGGTGTTTCTACGCTCATGACGTACGCTTTTTGGTGGGAGAAGCCCCTCAACGTCAACGAACCGATACTCGTAGGCGGCCAGACGAAGGAGGCCGCTGCGTTTGGTGCTTGGATGTCGATTGCTAGTGATACGGAGCGGAACGTATCTGGTGGCATCACGTACTATGGGGACCATGGTGAGCATCAACGGCTCACATATGTCTCGGCTAGTAGCTTGCTGGAGGCTGCAAGGAAAGGTGAGTGTGGTTGGACCTTTGTCGCTTTCTGGTGGCAGGCTCATAGTCTCCAGCGATGACAGTAGATCCGACGCCCTCCTCAGTCACATTCACGTTGAATCCCGACGAATATCATTACTTAACAGGACCGGAGACCCCCAGCATTATAACCGATGATGTCATACATTATTGCTTCTCTGTTTTAGGCGAGCAGGTCGTCGCCTCGCCACGATGGCCATGGCCAGACAGAGACACATTCGAAAGCATCCCTCGAGCCCACTGCAAGGTGTCGTACACCATTGATCTCGCCGACCCAGCAGCAGACGGCGACGCCATCATCCTCCCTATACACTATACCTCAGACAGGATTTCTCCGCGTTACGATTGGAGCGAACCGTGGAGGCGGCTGGAGAGCAGCCTGCAGAGGTTGAGAGCAAACTTCGCCTACCGCCGGCAACCCCCTTGGTACTCACCTGTGAGCTATGGTCAGACCCCGATCGAGGTCGACCCCACCTGCTTGCGACGATGGTGCCACGCAGGGAGGCTGTCGAGGTACATCCACATCGAGCTCGAACACATCCCCGTCGACAATTCTCCGCTTGTCGTGCCCATCGCGACCTTGCAATCCTTTCTGTTCTTTATCGACAGGAGTGGGGGCACCGTGATAGACGTCATCATGAGCATGATGCTGCCCGCCGCATATGGCACGCCGCATCTGCTCGGGTGGAACGCGATGTTCCCCACCAATCTGGAGAAGCTGCTGTGGCGGACTGCGGCGCTCGGGGTGACCGTGTCCGGGTGCGTGGTGTTCACATTCGGGGTGCTGCTCGTCCAGGTCGAAGGAGTGGTCGAGCTCTTGTTCAGTGGGGGAACGGCTGTCGGGGACGTCACCACGCAAGTGGTGCAGGTGGGGGTGATACCCATTGCAGTCGTGGCCTATGTAGCTGCGAGTGGATACCTGCTTGTCGAGAGCTTCAGGCAGTTGTTCGCCTTACCTCCTACCGCATTTCAACTCGCTTCGTGGGCGAACTCAATCCCTCACTTCAATTAAGTATATAAGTCTCTGTATTTTTGCTAGTCTGTCGTCGCTCAGAACAGTCAAATGAACCTAAATATTGGGTCTCCTTCTAGTATGCGAGCAACTGCAATATGCTCCTGCGAGCACAGAGGACAGACAAAGGAGTCCACTGGGATGCGGTCACCGGTCAACCGATCATTAGATGCCCGATCGTACCGCGAACAGAGCGCTCGCAGAAGGCCACCCGGCGAGCAACATACCAGTTGTCGAAGAAAACTGTGAGACAGCAACACCGGTAAAGGATCGGAATTGAAGAGCAACACACACGCAGGGCGACAAAGAGTTAAAGACGTGCAACTATGTTTAGGTGTAGTACTGGCTTCCACGTCATTTCTGGGCTGGTCCTCTCAAAACAATATAGGCCTACTAATTTCTTCAATTCGTAGCGTAGGCGCAAGTTCCCGCTGCGATGTCGCCGTGAAAGATGACGCACCGGGAGTGGGGCGTTGTATTGTGTTCGGGAAGCCGCTCTCGGCGCGCGCTGGTATGACGTCTATCACCATTCAAGCCTACGCCCGAGGGCATCGGAACACGAGGCTGGTGACGGAGAAAATGCAATTGGGCACAGGGCTTTGCTCTCACCACCTGTAGGAGAACCTAGGCCCGTAAAATGACTGCACCACAACAGATCACTCTCAAGTCAATTCCGCCGCAGTTCACATCGCCCCACTGGTGGCTGTGACCTGCAGTCCCTAATCTCTGTATACCGAGGAGGTGACGCTACAGCTTCTCCATTCAACGTGTCCCGAATTGAGTCCTACAGGTCAGTGAACCGGTGCTACCTTTCAGTGGTTTACGGAAACACATACGCAACCATACCTTGTGTGGCTGATTATTAGCTGCTTGCGCTTGAAGTCGACCCAACGATTCGTCTCTTCCCGATGATGTGGGTGCACCTGCGTAGTTCGAATGGCGAAAGCCCAACGTACGACCAGTTTCGAAGCCTCAAGGGGGAAACAACAACAAGGTGCACAACACGACGCTATGGGCCGGGAGAGTCAATGCTGTAATACTCGCTAATACCACTCACTGGCTGCGTAAAAGGCCTCTGCTGAATACTCAGGCTGCCTGCACCGTATCGTGACCCGTCCAGGATCAGTCGGCTCGTTCAGAGACAACTTGGTCGAGCAATCCCTTAGGCGGCTCGACATAAAGATTCCGCAAGACTTGCATCGTATCCAGAATACGTATCAACGTAAAGATGCAACGGCTGTGCGTTTCACAATTCGAAAGACGAGCCTGAGACAGCAAGGAGCGCCACAAATTAAGCGCGTTCCGGCCCGGCCCGGCGCAATTAGCTGGTCGTCTCCCCACTCCTCCTTGGTTCACCACCCTCTACTTATGCTATGCCCCGGCAGTACTCGAACTCCTCCTATAATCTTGCTTGAGGTACTGCTTGCCTCCAGCAGACACATTGAGCGTGCTGAGGATACTTGAGACGGATTGGTGTCATTCAGGTATGATACAGTACATCGTTAGGTCTAGGAGTGCAGTGTCTACGAGGCCTTCAAAACCGCATACACACATGCCTGGTCACTAGGATGCTCGAGTTCAGGCGCTGGAGAATCATACAGCCATCTTGATCTTCAGCTTGTCGCCCTCGACGATCTCCTTCTTCTTCGCGACTAGCTCGTCAACGTCCCACTGGCAGCTGAAATAGCGGCCTGAGAGCCACTCCGGTCGCTCACGCACGAGCCAGACGACACCATGCGCCGCGATCTCGGGCGTGTCAACGAGAATGTGCTTGAAGGCATCGGGCATCTGGTTTCCCATGTCGGTCGCGACTCCGCCGGGGTGTACGGCGAAGGCGAGGACGCCCTTGTCACCGTACTCGGCCACAGTGACCTCCGTGAAGCGCAGAATCGCGAGTTTGTTCGCCTGCAATCAAGGGTGAGTGAACGTGTTGTTGTGAAACAAAGAAGAGCGCTAACGCACCTTGTAGCCAGCGAAGAGGCCGTCGAGGAAGTGTGCGGCGACACTCGTCGTGTTAACGATGATCTTGTCGCCGTTGGACTCGATCAGGAGCGGGAGGAACGCGCGGGTGAGCTCGTACGTCCCTCGGATGTTGACCTCCCACGACCGCCACCAGTCCTCCGGGTCAGAGTCCGTGATGCTGGTGACGGCCTCCATGTATCCGGCGTTGTTGATGAGGGCGTCGAGCTCGCCAAAGGTCTCCTTGACCTTCTTCGCGGCTGCGGCGGCGTCTTCGGTCTTGGTCGCGTCGCCGTTGATGGTGAGGACCTTCAATCCCTGGCCCGGGCGCTGAGCCGCCTCGGCGGCGGCCTTGGTGGCACTGAGATCGGAGCGGGCAAAGAGGGCGAGGCCGGAGACACCGGCTTGGGCATGCGCCGCGATCTCGGGCGTGTCAACGAGAATGTGCTTGAAGGCATCGGGCATCTGGTTTCCCATGTCGGTCGCGACTCCGCCGGGGTGTACGGCGAAGGCGAGGACGCCCTTGTCACCGTACTCGGCCACAGTGACCTCCGTGAAGCGCAGAATCGCGAGTTTGTTCGCCTGCAATCAAGGGTGAGTGAACGTGTTGTTGTGAAACAAAGAAGAGCGCTAACGCACCTTGTAGCCAGCGAAGAGGCCGTCGAGGAAGTGTGCGGCGACACTCGTCGTGTTAACGATGATCTTGTCGCCGTTGGACTCGATCAGGAGCGGGAGGAACGCGCGGGTGAGCTCGTACGTCCCTCGGATGTTGACCTCCCACGACCGCCACCAGTCCTCCGGGTCAGAGTCCGTGATGCTGGTGACGGCCTCCATGTATCCGGCGTTGTTGATGAGGGCGTCGAGCTCGCCAAAGGTCTCCTTGACCTTCTTCGCGGCTGCGGCGGCGTCTTCGGTCTTGGTCGCGTCGCCGTTGATGGTGAGGACCTTCAATCCCTGGCCCGGGCGCTGAGCCGCCTCGGCGGCGGCCTTGGTGGCACTGAGATCGGAGCGGGCAAAGAGGGCGAGGCCGGAGACACCGGCTTGGGCGAAGGCGATGGCGAGGGCCTTTCCGATACCCTTCGACGCACCGGTGACGAGGACAACCTTGCCCTTGAGGTTGGCCTTAGCGGGGTCGACGGCGGGGTAGGTATCGTGGCGGGCAGTGGAGACGAAGTCCAGTCCTGTTCTTGATCAGTGAACCGCAGTGAGTTGACGGATTCTGCCATTCAACCTACCGGTGTGGCTTGCCATCTTTGCTGCTGGATGTCGAGTTGGAAGACTGGGAGTGCAGATGTAGTTTGTTGGTTTCAACCGCTGCCGTGGCTGCATTTTATACCCCTCCGCATGCTACAGTACGTCCTCGACGACTGCAGGCTAAGTCAGCTCCTGGATCTGCCTCCCACTGGCATCAGCCCTGGAGGCGTGTCTTACGCATACATTCACTCCCGCTGAGACCGATGAGTTCGGCGCGCGGCGGGCCGGCGCTTGTGCGATCCTCCGAGAGGATCGTTGGTGCCCGGCCCAGCAGCGAGTGTGCTTGCTTTATCAGGCTCAATCAGCATTCCACCAAGTGTCTCGACGGATGCAGTGGGTATCTGACCAAGCGCACTTCAGTATTTTAACGTCAACTACCGAGTCGAGTCGGAGTCTAGGTTTTTACTAATGATTAAACGATCCTTCCTTTATCGGTGAGCCGTAGGCATCTTGATACCATCCAATACTTATCTATCAGTCTCAGACCTGAGAAAAGATAGGATATGACCTTTCCAAACATACGGGGAGTCACAGATCCCTCACCAACCAGGCCAACCAGGCATACTAGCTCATGCGATTGAACCCCCGGCTCTACATAGCGTTCCTGTTGCGCTGGTAGAAATATTGTACATCTGAGGCTGGTAGATCAACGGGGAAATCCTCAGCTGTCCTCTTGCTGTACGGTTTTGAAGGCTCCATCAGCAGCGTGCAGTGTGCACGTCGATGCGCTCAAGCATCTGGGGCCGAGTTGGCTACGTCAGCGCACGTGATTGGAGCATCTGAGATCCAGATCTGTGCAGCCCGATCCTCCGCAGTTGTTGTCTTCGCCACGGAAGGTCGACGGAAGTCGAAGTCTCGAAGGGCGAGCCGCATTGCCTCAAAAGCGGATAGTAGTGACAAGCCTTGAGAGCACCAAGAAAAAACTCCATAGTATCCTTTATACTTTATATACACAGTAACTTGCATAGCGTAACGATAAATAGCGCGACGAAATCATCGGATGCGGAGACACACCGCTTGGGTGCCACGTAATAGGGAAAGAAATCAAGGTCTCATCTACCAGAAGGCACACCTGCAACCGATATTCAATCTTTGAAAAAATATGTGGATCGGGAGTTCACGCACCATCCTGAGAAACATTGACACAGATTTTCGAGCGACGTGGCCTGTATGATGAGCTTGTCGACTTGTGCGGCGACAGACAGCGGTATGTCTGGGTTGAAGTCTCGACCTGGTGCATAGTGCTCGGTCACTGGGCTTACACGCAAGCGAGAGCTTATTTACCTGTGAGTTTGTGTTGCACACGGTTGTATACAAACATAGCTCGCTCGTTGCGGGTCTCCTGACGCTCTAGAGTCATGGGTGAGTAATGTAGTCAAGCTCAAGAAGCTGCCCACGTACCGTTGAAGATATCGTTCTCGTCTGCCTTCAGTTTGCGCGTGGGGCCTTGTGGATGCGCCGAGGCACGTACAGTCTCTCGTGCGGGGTCTTGAGCTGCAGTCAACTTCAGCAAGATGAGACCGTGGCAAGCTATTATATGCGTACCCTCCGTTCGTCTGCCAGCGGCGTCGTCAGCTTGCACCAACCTCCAGTTGATGAGAGGGTCGTATACGAAGGCCTCGAGTACAGCCATCAAGGATTCCTTGTTATCGCGCAGAACCTTCATACTGATCTCGCACGTATTCCTGAAGCTGCCCTCGATGCCGCTGACCTCCATCGCGTGTGTGAGCATCCGGGTGAGTCGGAATGGGATCTTCTCGGGGAATTTCTCGCGGTGCATTGCCACTTCGAAGCAGTCACCGAAGTCAATGTGCACGACCTTCCCAGAGTGCCGCTCCAGCAGCACGTTGGATGGGTGACGATCGCCCAAGCCGAGGATGTGGCCAACCATGCTGTTGACGGCCAGGGAGCGCGTGTACGTTGCGCGCCGCTCAAGCCAGTGTTCGGAGCTGACACTCTTGAGCCATAGCACGCGGTAAAGATCCTGTCCTGTGGTGTTCTCGAGCGCATACTCGAAGACCTCAATCTTCTGCAGCAAGATCAGGTTCTCGTAGTCGGGTGCCATCTACGAATCCGTTAGTCTGTGAGAGCCATATAGCGAAGCCTGAGCTTACGTTGAGCATCAGGCGATACTCAATGTTCAGGAGAATTTTGCGAGACTCCCGGTAGTCCTTGACTAAGACGTGTAGAGTGTCACTGTCTTGGACCCATCCTGACAAGCCCGCATTCGGTGCGAGCGGAATGACAGGGAAGCGCTGTATGTTGAGGTGACGCTTGAAGCAATCCGTGTCTACTGAGAGCAAGTTGTTGACGAGGCCGAACAACTGCATGACACGCTCATCTTGACGGAGATCCTCGTGGCCTACGTCAATATTAGCCAGGCTCACCTGTCACGAAACGACGGCACGGACCTTTCAGAGCATACTGATAATCCTTGCCGTCGCTACCCCGAAGCGATAAGCGACGAGGCCTTTGCTTGGACTGAATGACGACCAGTTTCGTCGCGAAGCTGGAAATGGTAATGACCGGACGCCCTGCCTGGTAGGTGCCCGGCACGGCGAGTTGCAGGTCTCGAGCCTTTAGAAGTGCAGGAGACACGAATTGCAGGTCGAGGGTTGTGAGGCTCTGCAGCTGCTTCTCGATCTTTTTGAAGACCTGTGTAGGGCACGGTAAGTCGACGACATATAATGCTCATGGGCAGATACCTACGGAGTAGTAGATCTCCCAAGCTCTGTCGAGGTCCCTTTGTTCGCCAAAGACTCGCCAGCGCTTGCATGCCTCACGGGCGTCCTGGAGATCACGGCCAAAGACTTGGTGGAAGGATGTCTCTCGGGCGGTTTGTGGGCCCTGACAGCATGTTGAGCTGGTGAAAATGACCAGCATAATTGAGTTGGACTCACGTCTTCAATCATCTCGTGCAGAGGCTCCAAGAACGCAATCATCCCATCTGGATCCTTGTTCGTGAAGTACAATCGAGACGCCTCTTCGAGGCCTTCATGCCACATCTCATGCCAGAGGATAGCTACTCGGACGAGTTCGTGACTGACGATGTTCGCCTTCAACAGTATCAGCAATGCCGCGACGTGCCTAACCTTTGTAGCACATACTTGTTTGACGATCTCCTCGCTGTGATCCCTCATGTGATTCATGATAGATTCTGCAGCATTCTTCCGCGTTGCACTGGATGACTTAGACGCTACAGTTAATGAGTACACCATGGCTTGTGGGTGGTGCTTTCCGACTTCTGTAAGTAGTCGGTTGATGTTTCGCCGAATGTTTGCGCTAGGCGTTTGGATACGGGCGATGATCTGCCACGCGATAAGGTTTGTGAACAGGTGGAGCCCTTCATACTCACCTGAGGGATGACTTCTAACCAGGTATCGACCTCGACCATCACGAAGCCAGTGCTCATCGCCTGGCTTACGTCTACGTGGTCACCATACTTGAACCACAGGGTGAGTAACCGTAGAGTGTCCTGGAGAGTGTTCTCGTTTCGAAGGTTAATGGATGTAAAGAGTCCTAGACACGATGGTTGAGGAGGTAACCAGGAAAGGGGTTTTGATTGACGTACCCTTGATCGCCTGGGTGATATGCAACGCCAAGTTCTCAGGAGGGACATCCGATGCTTTATTCTCCGGCTGGCTTTCCAGATAGCTGACGACGTCAAAATGAGCAAGTGCCCACGTATGCTGTGCCTTGTACCACATCGGATCGTAGTGAGTAGCCAAATAGTAGGAGTGCAAGATGTCCTTGATATTCCGCTACACGACGCAGCAGTCAAGTGAGACATAGCAAATGCGACAGAAGCCGAGACAACTTACGGAGCCCCAGTCATCCCTTAGGGCTACTTGCCATTCTCCGAGCTTTAGATAGCATCGTGCGAGTAGTCTTGAGATTTCGTCCAGCTTCTCGTCTGGCTTCTGCCTCAACTGATCAGGCAGTTGGGCGCTGACACCGTTCTGCAGACCTCTCTCCAAGTTGGCGCAGAAAGTACGGAGATAATTCAGACTTTCTTCGCGCGCACCAGTGGCCCAGATGTACTTGAGTTGAGCATACACGACCGCGTTTGGGGCCTTCATTTGATCACGGTAAGGCTTCTGAATATCAGAACTGGATAGCATGATTGTAGAAATTGTACCAACCCTGTCTGAGGACAGAAGAGAGTTGATAGTCTTCTCCGCAAGCACCATACGATCTGACTTCCGGCATAGGTTGGCGAACTTGATCCACATGATGGGATCTTCATCCGGAGTCAGGACGAGCGCCCTCACTTGGAGGATACGTTGCCAGACCTCGACATCCGGCTGGCAGCCTTGAAGCCTGTGCACGCGTCAGCCCAGTTACTGGGTGAACAGACCAGACCCCAAACCTCTTCATCCAGGTTCTCCGCATAGACGCCTGTCTCTCTGGCTGGTCCGCGTATTGCTTGTATTGGATGATCTCTTCGAGTTCTGACAACATCTGCGCGCGAACCATGGTGCTAAAGTGGTCGTCGTCAGCAACTGGGGGAACACATTCTTCCGATAGCTCACTTATATGAACGACCGTATCCCTCGCCCACCAGCGACATCAGTTCTGGATCCAACTGATCCCTTGCCTTCGCGATCTGCTGCATGGCTTTCGGGAACTGATTCTGGTGGACCGATAAAATAGCACGATAGAATGGTCTGTCGCCAGAATCAGGTTTCATCGTAGCGATGTAGTCCTCCATGGCTTCCCAGTCGTTGAGAGACCAAGCCGCTGCTGCCGCCATCGGAGCGATCTCCCTACGGTCTTCGTGCGTCGCCTTAGCCCAGTTGTCTTCCACCTGTTCGGCGAGTTCCTTCCATTCGCCGAGGGCATGCAGACATCGCATCCTGCCGATAGAGACGTCTAGGTTGCCCGGATCCTCATGAAGCTTTTTCTCGTAGGTGGAAAGAGCATCTGTCCAGCGCCCAAGTCGCTCGTACCATTCTTCGTGCTTCGTGACGTCGTACTGCTCGCGTGCTATCAGCAAAGTACCCCATGCAGCGTCGTGTTGCTGAAGCTTGGAGTTGATGCTCAGCAACGCCTCGATAGTCGTAGGCGAAGACTCGGTGAAGAACTCGAGTTCCTTGTAGTGCAGCGCCTTCGCGTCCGCATGGAACTTCATAGCGCATTCTCCGAGAGTCCGGTTCTCAATCGGCAGAGCCTTCTCTTCGTGCTCCATGAATTCCGCAAGGTTAAGGAGGCGATGGACGATCTCCGCAGGTACGAGAGGGGATGTAATGGCACACTCGAAAGAGCGCACTAAATCCTCCTTGAGAAGCGGTCAATAATCGAAAGTTAAAATCCTCTCAGAACTTGCCTGATACTGGTCGTATAACTCTCCCCAACAGGAGAGGAATGCAGCATTGAACAACTCCTTAGCGAGGGGGGGATGAACGTCAACCAAGCTCATGCACGCACGCAGTGCGTGGGATGGTGACTCCTTCATGAACTCCACTGTGATACGATGCATCCATTCGTTCCAATCGTCCTTTGCCGCCACTTGCGACACGTCCCAAGCCTGTTTGAGGTGCTGCTGATTGACTGTCATCTTGGTCGCCTCTGCGGGTGCAGTGAACTCCACAGCCTTGCTGCTATCCCTGTGCAAAGCCATGAAGAACTCGTTCTGTGCAGATCACGGAGAAAACGGATACGAACGATGGTTCCAGCAGCCCCGCTTCTTGAGGGAGCCTATCGCCACTGAGCAGCTTAGATATCAAATTGTCGTACCGCGGGTGCGAGATACGATAACGAATGAGACTCTGAAGAGCGCTCGTGGTCAACGGCGCGCCGTGAGTATCTCAAAAGCACGTACCTTATTCACAGTCGGAATGAACACAGCGAAGTCAGACCCCATTTGTGTGACCAGAGAGCAGAGTGTCTCCATGACGGTACTCCGCAATTCTGCGTTGGACAGGACGCGAACGATAGGGTGGATAACGCGAGATGCGTGGTCCGAGAAGTTGACCTTTCCCGATAGCCCGTCGATCGTCTGAATCGCCCTCTTCCGCAGTGAGGTAGACGCGTCCGGTCGCTCGTATGTCCGCACTATGATAGGGATAACGAGTTGGAGGTACTCCTCGACGTTGGAACCAAAGGTAAGGAATGCGTCGAAGACTTTGGTCTGCGTGCTCATGGTCTTGTCGTTGAGCTCACCATCAAACACCTTGAGCAACAGGGGTAGGATCTCCGGGAGGAATGGCCTGAACTCGGCATCGAGGGCCTTCCCTAGTGCCTCGATGAGAGACACTAGAGGCAGTTGCAAGGATGTGTTCTCCCAGAGATCGGTGATCAAGGCGAAGATGTCGGGCATGTGGTTGCGGACGTGTTGCTTGATGATACCGACCAGGATAGCTAGCTGTTCGAGGTGGAAAACCTGGATTCGAGCCAGTGATGTCCTTGCAACCGCAGCGAATGCTGGAATAATCTTCATAGACTTGTCAACAGACATTCCATTTCCAGATACAGAGCACAGCAGACCTGGGGCAAGAACGTGGCACACTTCAAACCCTGCGTCTTGAAGATCGACATGATTGCCTCGATCA
The DNA here is from genome assembly GCA_001931775.1 of Fomitopsis pinicola. Taxonomy (NCBI): domain Eukaryota; kingdom Fungi; phylum Basidiomycota; class Agaricomycetes; order Polyporales; family Fomitopsidaceae; genus Fomitopsis; species Fomitopsis pinicola. Next base: position 65,432 of record MPVS01000219.1, read on the forward strand.
CCTTGTGGTGTCGATCGGTGGCCTGCTGGTCCTTTAGAATATCGAGGAGTGCATTGATAGCAACAGTCTGGTAATAGTCGTCTGTCCCCGTGCTGATGCCAGTAGCGTTTTTCGTCACAGCGCTGACGAGGTTGGTGTTCGCCAGCTCTGACGTCGCGACGTCATCGTCTGGCTTTATCTGCCATGAGGAATGAGTGTGCGACCATTTACTACAGTGACATGCACTCTCACCTTGCGTCTGTATGGGTCCAGTGCACCCAGGATACCGAGGACCTTGATGATCTCTCTTCTGACGACCTGCTTCGTCTCAGTCCTCAGGATCCTACCCAGGATCTGTAGGAGTTGCGGGTAGTCGATGAGGGGAGACACGACGTAACCCGTGCTCGAGCAGACCTGGCCCAACGTGTGCAAAGCCGCATCGCGCTTCGGGAGCGATGGGTCGGCGAGCCGCGACATGATGACCTGCATGAGCTCAGGGACGTGAGGCAGAACCTCCTCTCCGCCGACACGGGTGAGCTCCCCCAAGGACATGAGAATGTTCGCAGCCACGATCGGGTTAGGGTCGTTCGCTTTCGGTAAAAGCACCTTTAGCATCGGGATCGCGTAGGGCTTGATAAGCCGGTTCGTCGCACCGACCAGCAGGGTCAGGAGTCGTGTACACTCTTCCCGGCTACGACTGGGCAGACCCATCAGAGCGGCCCGGTGCGAGTCGTCGAGAGCACCTACGGAACGGCAGAATACTCCAGCTCGGTGAGCAGCTGTATCAGAGTCTTCCGAAGCGACGGCATGACGTAGGCCGGGTTGTGCATGGCGAGGCGTCCGATCAACGAGACGGCAGTCACTCGGTTTTCGAATACCTCGTCGTTCACTGCAATGAAGAGTGCGTGAACATTCTCTGCCTGAGCCAAGTGCTTGTCGAACCGCTCGTGTAGCGAAGAAAGAACCGTCTGCCTGATGGTCGGGTCTGTTTGGTAGTCAATGAGCAATGGATTCACGGCACTGATCTCGCCACATACCGGGATCCGCAATACCAACGGTGAGCAACTTATCAATCACGTCGCTGATGATCTCAATCGAGTGGTTGCTCGCTTGGTAGACGATGGGGTCCCGGATGAAGAGGCGACAGCATGTCTCTGCTGCCGCACGCCGCACCTCTGGGTTGTCCTCGCTCAGGTACGGCAGGACGCAGTCGCGCACGAACTCGTTGAGTATGTGACCTGAAGTTCGACGCCTGAGAGCAGCTCTCATGAATTTCGTTCATGTCACGTACCACTAAAGTCGAAGTCTCGCAACGTGACTAGCGCAAGTGTGATTAGTTCGGGCGTCTTCTGCACGGCGGTACCCTTCGACATGTCAGACGACGGAATGACTCCACAGTCCGGATGCTACTCACGTCTGCTGTGGCCACATCCTTAGAACCTGAGTCGGCTCGCAGGATAGACGCAGGGGCGCCAAGAGGCCGGTAGTGCTGCCCGCTGAGGAGCACCGAGAGCAGGTCCAGGAGTCGATCTGAGAAACACGTTAGCACCCGCACTTCATAGCACGTGGTGCTACACTACCTTGTATGGTCTTCAGCAGGGGCGGGACGTGCGTCGCGATGGCGGTCAGAGCCTGTCTCAACGGTTCGCTCAGCCCGCAGTCGAACATCAGATCCAATTGGTCGTGAAGAAGCTTCGTTAGATTTGGGCCGACCGCGGATGCGAGCATCCCTATGCATTGGAAGATGGGCTCTTCCGAAGGGGCATTCTTCTTGCTACTCAGGGAGGTGAGGACGAATTGTACACGAGAGGACATCGTACACACCCACGCATCTGCAATCCTTGTTTGATATGGAGCATGATTGACTCGAGGAACGGTTTCATCTCGCTGCCCATTGCACTTGCGACGTGCCCGATAGCAATGAACGCTCCACGCAAGTGTAAATTTCGCAGACAGAGGGACTGCAATAGCGACACGACGTACCAACTGAACGCTCGTTCGGCTTGTCAAGCTGTGTCAAGAGGTGCGCCATTGCCTGGTGCAGGTGATGTTCCGCGAATGTCTGAGGATCGTAGACCGCGAGCGTAGGAATGAGTGTGATGACCATCTTACGGACGAGGGCATCTCGATGAGACTTGAAGGACAGGATCGAGGCGGCAGCATCAAGGAAGCTTTCCTTCATGAACTGAGCAATTGGAACGCGTTTGCTGCTAAGTACACGAGGCAATGTACGAAGAAGAGACATGCTGACCATCCCTCCGTGCAGCAGTAGCTCCCTGTACGTGAGAAAGGAACCGTGAATGACCTCCGGCTGGGCCATCTTGAGTCCCACTTGAGCTTCCTGCAAAATTCGCACCAGAAATGGGCTCTTCGCCTGACGCTCCCGCAGCGTTATGATCTCCAGGCAGGCGGCGAGGAGCTCTGCAGCACTCTCCCGCACAATGACACGGGTGTCGCGCAGGGGGACCAGGATCTTCTCGAAGACAAGCCCGATATAAGAGTGGAAGAACGTCGGGCTGTTACGAGCAAGCTCCTTCAGAATGAGCACGCCTGCGTATCGCCCAGCTTCTTGTTTCTCAGCCTGGAGCAGCGTGATGGCGGCCTGCACTTCATAGTCCAGCCAGTGGTCGCCAAAGGTGGATCCGCCGACGGCGGCGATGTGCCCGAGAGTCTTGGACGCGGCAAGCATGACGTTGATGTCGGGATTGGGGAGCAGAGTTTTGACGTAGTTGTAGAACCGGAACATATTGCGTTGGGCCTCGAGCGCGCCCTCTCCCTCGGCGTTGAGGAGATAGTCTACGCTGGTCGGTACTGGTCGCGCAAACAGCTCAAGGAAGGCGCACTCACCAATGGCCAATATACCCCCAAGCTTCTCGGCATTGCTTTGACTATGTACCAAATCGAACAGCCTCCTGTTGATCGTCTCTTCCCAAAGTTTGACGGAAGCATCTGAGGATGCGTCGTGCACAGAATCAGAGACCTGGACGCGATCAGCATTGGGTTCACACTGACTGAAGGGTACTCACATGGCGTTGAAGGTCGATGGCGGACTGCAGCCTGACATCGTGGCTTTTGCTGCGCAACCCTTGGAAGATCAAGTCCAGCGCATCGACCTGCGCTCCGCTGATCGAGGCCATGAGCACGACGTAGTGGCACCGTGCCCCTCGTTCGACTCAGGATGTATGGTCTTCGGTGGCTTCTTCTGTGATGAAGAACCCGTCCGGAAGCTGGTTTCGTCTCTTGTACCCAGACGATGTTTTGAGTGTAATAAGGTAGTGTAGCGACCGACGAGCGTGCTGCTTGTCAGAGTCAGAGTCAAAGTGGCGAGTGCCCGCTAGTTCGAGGTCGAGCGCCAGAGTCACGTCCTCCTCCTCCTCCTCCTCCTCCAAGATCTATCATCATCTATCATCATATGGTCTCATCATGCAGTGCTACACAGCTATGTAAACGCTCGTCAACCGTACTTATGGTTTGTTTCCCATGCTGGGTCTACTACCCATTCATCGACATACTTCCGGTACGTAGTAAGAACCGGGGTTGCTTACGGTGAGTCGTGATTCTGTGGCACTTGCGATGTGAATACTGAGCTCGTCTCCGACCCGACTACTCAGACTTTCACAGTTGCGCCTAAGCATAGGTCCACCGCGCATCCCCGACGACTCATGGATACAAGAAGGTCTCGCGAGTCTTGGCTGAAATCCCTCACATCATCGACATCGAAACGATGGGAACGATTCCGGACCACACATGGTGGTCTTCCACTGGTGAACGGTAGACGTCCACCATTGGATGTCGAACACGTCGAACGTACTACTGACGCGGTCGCAAAGGCCGCGTCACAAGCCGCAGGCGATGCCACGGCTGTTCTGGAAACAACTGCTTCCTATCGCATCCCCATAGAGGTCCAGGAGCGCATCATAGCCCTCCTCGTCCCAGCTTCAAGTGATGCAATTGCGGCGGCGTTGGTATGTCACTCGTGGTACCCCACCGCGATTGCCGTGCTGTATGAAACCATCACCTTTTCTTCACGATCCAAAGGCCTGTCTGTCAACGACTTCGCATCACATGCCTTAAAACATCCTCTCGTCAAAGCACAACTCGCCAAAACCCATACTGTAGTCTTCCGACCCGGCGCCTTCTCCTCAGTGTTTCCTCTCGTCTTCGGAGGCATGATGTCCTCACTAGCCACCCTGCGAATCCATGACCTCAAAGAGCCATTTCATCCAAAATTCTTCACTGCTATGTCACAATTTGCGAGTGTCACCAATCTCGAGCTCAGAGGTATCTCCCTGTGCTATCTGTGGGCACTGCAGCGCCTCATTTACGCACTACGGCAACTCGAGATGCTGCATATCAGCCGTCTATACATAGAACAGAGTATGCAGGACGATGCTGTTCAGGCACGTACCCCTCCAACTTCCGTGCGCCTCCGGAAATTGGTCCTTGAAACCACAAAAGATGTGGCCCAGCATTCGCACCATACACTCTTCGTTGACTGGTTGATTCGCGCATCCATCTGCCGGTCATTGTCAAGCCTTACACTCCAAGGCCCGTCGCAGAGGCGCATGTACCCCCGTCCTCTCAGCCCAGATTCGACCGCTCTTGTGGAGAAGATGATATATTTCATCGAGACTGTGGGATCCTCTTTGAAGGAACTTTGTACAATGCATGGTACGTAGTCGATCAATCACTGGTACATTAAACTGATGAGTAGAACACGACCTAGTATGTATCTCACAGCACCACCTTCGTCAGAATGTCCATTTGGAACGCCTATGCATTGTCCTCGAATATCCAAGCAGCTGGCGTGAGGTCGCCAACGAAGTGGAAACCGTACTGATGAGTGTTCCTGATTCTTGCCAGGCTCTGTCAAATATCGGTACGTCTTCTGTGGCACAGAACATCGCTTTCCAGCTGACGCCAGCTCCATCATAGCAATGACCCACGAGCTACATGAGAAATGGTTATGGGGCTTGCCCAGTAGCGAGGATCTCACTACCTTGCATGACGTACTGAAGAGGCCAACCTACGCGAACCTCTCACGCGTCGACTTCAAATGCGTAGGCAAGCTCGAAGCATTCATCAGCGACGGGCTCAATTTGGAGGAGGCAAAGGCAGAACTAGACGTTCGCCTGCGTACCATCTTCGCACCCTGGGCAACAAGGAGTATATTCTACGTAACACATATATCAGATTGATGAATGCTTGGGGTCCGTTCGAAAGACTTTCGATGGTTGAGTCCCAATACATGCCGAGAGTGCTACGTTCGCGCAACATAGGTTGGATAGCTACAGTAGAAAAACAAGTTTACTTACAGAATTCCGTAGCTACTCTGGTCAAGATGTCCGTGACTTGGTTGATGCTACGTATACTCGCCGATTCATGTGCCGCATGAGCTCCTTCGCCCTGAACACCGAACAGAAGAGTGGGTATCCCCTTCTCTGCAAGCAACGCACTATCCGTCCAATACGTCCCCGATGTAACGACTGTCTTCTGTCCAAGAACAGTTTGGGCATGTTCATCAAATAATAGAACAAACGGATGACCCTCGTTGATCTCGTAGGGCGCTCTGGATTCGCCCATGCGAAGGGCATAGCTGAAGTCAGGCACGGAGGCCACCAGGGTGTCTAGCAGAGCGCGGAGCTGCTTCTCCACGAGCTCCGGCGTCTCGCCTGGGACCGTCCTACGTTCGACCGAGACAGTGCAGAGGGCGGGATATGAGGAGAGCTCTTCGCCGCCCTTGATGAGTCCTGCGTGTACCGTACTGGCACCGACCCTCGGATGCACCGGAGAACCCTCCACTTTACCCGCCATGAGATCGGCGCCGTACTTCTCGAGCGCGACGAGGAAATGTCCCGCCTTCACGATCGCGTCGACGCACAAGTCTGGGCGGGACCCGTGGCCGGCTCGGCCGTGGATGTCTACGTGGGCCCATACAAAGCCCTTGTGTGCGAGCATCAGGCCGTGTTCCGTGGGCTCGCTAACGACTGCGGCATCCGCGCGCCAGCCCGCGGCCAGGAGCTCTATGGTGCCGAGACTCAGGTTTTCCTCGTCGGCAACAAGCGCAAGAATAATGTCCCCTTTGAGCACCTGCGTTTCGCGTGCACGAAGGGTAGCCACGAGAGAGGCGGCTACTCCGGCCTTCATGTCGAACGCCCCGCGCCCATGGACAGCACCGTCCCTGATCTCGCCGCTGAGAGGATCTCCGGCGTATCCAGCGAGCGTGACCGTGTCGATGTGTCCGTTCAGCATCAAAGAACGCCCACCGCCACTGCCCCGAGCTACGCCCACAACCGTTGGACGCCCGGGCGTGCTCTCCAGGCGGTGTATCTCGAACTCGTGATGGGCCAGCCAGCCACAGAGGAAATCGGCGATGGCGGTCTCGCCCGCACCGGCGCCCTCGCTGAGGTCGGGATTCGAGGAGTCAATCTGGGTGAGAATCTGCGTCAGCTTGACGGGATCTGTCGTTGTCGTATCGAAGGGCACAGCGTAGTCGCGGGGGCCTTCGGTGGCGAGGAGAAGCACGACGCTATCGGGCTTGAGGATATCGAGACCAGCCTCGGATGTGAGCTTGCGGAGGGCTGCAAGAGGAGCGGCACCGCAAGGGCCGATATTGAGGTGCTCGGCTGCCAGTACTTCCACAGCTCGATGCGCTTCGACGTCAGCTACGGACACAGCGGCGTCGACGCCACCTCTGAGGATTGGCCACGCGATCGTCGAGACTGTGCCGCAGTCCAAGCCCGCCATGATAGTGTGGCTTCTGAAGATTGTCTCAGGTGTCCCGGTGTCGGGGCGTTGCAAGAGATTACTCCGAAGACACGACGCCGTATCAGGTTCGACGGTGATGACCGCAGTCTGTATCGTGCGGTCCGCTTGCTTGTAATGAATCGTCACTGCTTGTCCTAGGGAGCCCACGCCAATGGGCGTGATGACGATGTCCGGTCCGTACCTGCCCGTTAACTCGAGGATCTGATCATCGGCCTCGCGAAGCAGCGTTGAGTATCCGGCAACGATCCACTAGGTGAACACAGGGTCAGTGCACATCGAGTTTGCAAGGTCGGCGGCAAACCTGGCATATCTCTTCGTATTGCCCAAACGCGGTGTCTTGAATGAGCAGCCCGCCTGCGCAAGCGTTCGCATCAACATGCGCTTGATCAACGGCGAGGTCATAGTCTCCGTTGACATCGACAATACAGGCACCTTCCAGGGCTATGTGACTCTTGGTGACAGAAGGCATATGGTGCGGGACGTAGATAATGCATCCGATCCCGAGCAGTTTGGCGACACGAGCGACCGCACGTCCGTGATTGCCTTCGGTGGCAGCGAACAGCGTCAAGCAAACACCTCGACTCTCGATGATAGAGGAGAGCTCCTGGAGAGAAGGCACCGCATCCTCTTCCCATGCGAGCCCAAGATGACGCGCAATCGCCCGAGCAGTTGCCCATGACGCGCCTAGTATCTTGAAGGCAGGCAAGCCAAGGCGCTCCGACTCGTTCTTCAAGAGAACACGCGAAACACCGACTTGATGAGCAACATCCGATAGTGAGATCAGTGGGGTCGGGTCATACGCGGGGAACTGCTTGTGGAATGCGCGGATGTGAGGCGAGGGTCGTGCATGTTGAAGCAAACGACGAGTTCGCGAGGAAAGACGGCGGAAAAAGCAACGATCGCATTGCGCGCGACGCGCGATGTACACGGGCGGCTAATTATGTAAGCTACGTACGGTACGAACGACTCAACTGCTCTAACATACTCCCTAGAGTCTGAAGTACCGTAGCAAACCAAGAAAATTAGAAACGAGTGTAGATAAGAAAAGAATGTACCATCAGTATGAATCGTGACCATCTGACTCTTCCTCCACAGCCTGCTCTGCAATGTTTGCCTGCTCTGACCGACCACGGCCTATGTCCTTCCGCGGAATCCTCGGAGAAGGGCATTCGCGAGCAGTGTGACCACGCCCACGACAGTTGAAGCATCGTATCTCAGTGGATTTTGTGCTCACTGAGGAGTCCCGAGACGAGGAACGGGAGCGCTGTCCCTTGTGTGCTTTTGTAGCAAAAGCGACAGGAGTGGGGGTACTGCTTGAATCCGGCACGGCAGCATTCTGGCGGGCATCCTCGTTCAGCAAGCGGTTGACAACGTCATTGACCGTGAGTAGGTCGATCGGAGTGTTCTCGAGAGAGACAATGATCGGGGTGTAAGATGGGGGAAGGGACTGGGTGAGGATGATGATGACGTCGAGGTCGGAGACAGGGAAACTGAGGCACTGAAGCTCGAAGACAATTTGGCGTACTGAGGCAATCCAGGCCTGCATCGACTGAGTCTCCGTCTTCACCATTGTGAGGAAGCGGCGACGGAGGGCGAGTAGTGTGCCAAACCCACGTGCCCGGTGAATGTGGAGCAGGGTGGTCCAGACCTCCTTGGGGTCAAGGGCAGTGGCATAGGCCAACTGTGTGTTCTCGAGGTGGCGGATGATGATGGCATGGGCAACATCAGGAAAAATAGATATGTCTTGTATGTCTTGCACAAGCCATCCACCTTCCACAAGGTACACAAGGCAAAAAGACAAGTGCCTTTTTTCATTTGTCTTGTATAAGACCGTCAAGCCGTGTAGTGCCTTTTGTTACTTGACTTCAAGACGTTCAAACTACCATACATGATACATTTTTCTATGTTATCTGTCTTGCTCAAGTACATCAAGCTGTCCGGTTTATTCAAGCTTTTGTAGCCTTATTCAGCTTTTCTTTCTTGC